>CAAKHC010015755.1:38555-54792 GCA_901007825.1 Macroramphosus scolopax | reverse complement strand
CCGAGGTCAGTCCCCCCCCCCCCCCCCACCCCACCGTAAGAGCGTGCGGTCGACCTGTTTGCAATTTGTTTAAGTGCTTATGAAAGCCTCTCTCACCCACTGATACGTTGTTTTGACATGTAATACCTGCTTTTTCCAGCTCCAGGGTTATTTCCAGGAGGTACCTGTGCTCAGGGGGGGGAGGGGTCAGGAACTGGCACGCAGGTCACAGTTGTCTGTCACGGTTTTCTGCCCTCAATGTTTGTCTTTCTATTTCCATACTTTGATTCCATTTGGATGGAGCCAAATTTAGAGGCAGGAGGTTGTTTTTGAAGGTCAAGCAGGGTATTTAAGGAGCACCTGACCACATGTTTACACCTGAGAGCCTAAATTTAGGTAAATGGGTCTCTGGCTTCGGTTTCATATTTAGTCATGAATGACTCGGCCGCTGGTTTCTACAGAGCAACTATCTCATATCGATCGTAGACGCATGAATCAAATCAAAATTGTGATGTCAGCAAATAATGTGTCAGTCCAAATAAAGGGCGGCACAGCGAGAAGGTTCTGGGTTCAAACCCACCGACCAGGTTGGACCTTTCTGTGTGGTGTTGGTAGGATCTCCTGTTGCCTGCCTGGGTTTCCTCCAGGTGTTCCGATTTCTTGTTAGGTTAATTAAAGTCTCCAAATGTATTTACACACCGGGGGCGTGACGAATAGAAGACACGGAAATGCAAAGTTGCGACACTTTTGCGCTGTTATTCGACAACATCTGGGTGATGAAGATCTCATCCTCCTCCTCACTTCACAAAAGAAGATAGAGGAAGAGGAAGAGGAGAGGAGTTTCGCTGCCTCGTTCAGGAGCTGAAGCTCTACCAGATCCGGACATAATAACCTGAAATTGTCCGCAGGTGTTAAGTGGTCGTTGTCGCTAGGTGTCGGCCATGTGATTGGCTTCAGCTCCCCGCTATGGATGGAAGGATGGAGTTATGCCCCTTCATTGTTATAATAGAGGATGTTTTCTACGCTTGTACACAGCTTCCGGGATATTCTGACTTACTCGACTGTTCAGTTTGCATTGCAGGAGGAGGTGTTGTCATTTCCGTGCCTACGTCTTGGTGAAGGTAGCGGCGGTGTATCGCCGCGGCTGCTTGTCCGCCCGTGTTCAGAGCGTCGTCGGGTCTCACTGAAGAAACGGTCCCACTTATCCAGAAAGAAATAAAAAAAAACTCCTGGGCTATGTAAACAGTCAATTCAAACTACTGGTTTAATTAATTTCCCTTTATGATAATGATTTCATCTGGGCCAATAAATAGTCATTTGTGCTATTCTCCCCCTCCCTCGGTGTTACCCCAATATTATTTCTGCCGTTTAGTTGGAGCTGAAATGGGGGCAAACAGGATGAGCGCGTCATTAACGCCACACGTCGACGCGCGGCGACGGGGGGGAGAAAAGCATCCAGTCTGTTAATAAGTAATGACTGCCCGACATCACAGGAACTGTACACTACAACAAAACAAGTAAAGCACGAGCTTTGATAATGACTGTTAATAATTCAGTGGGTATAATTATTGCCTTACAGGAAAGAACAATGGCGGCGGCTTGATTTGGAGACGATGGTGGCGGTTAAAAAGGACCTCAGGGTCAGCGGGTCAGGACGTGGACATCTTACAGGTGTTTCAAAAACTCTTTGTTCTGTGTTTGTTGAGCATTTCTGTCTTCAAATGTCTCGATTCAGGTTGGGGGGGGGGGACCCTTTCATCGCGCACCTCTCCCTGCCGTCTGCGTGTCGCACCACTTCCTCAAATTTGTTTCCCCATTGTCCCGGAGACCTTGATCCGCGCCAGCCAAATGTCGAGGTTGCACATTTGCAACTCAAAACTCAACCGAGATCAATGGCGAGCGTAATCACTCTATTTGTTATCCCCAGATTTGAATTTCACAATGAGTGTGTGCAGATGAGGAGGGAGGAAAAGAAATGGATAGATGTCTGGCGTCTCTCAAAATCAATGTCTTTCAACAGCCCTCCGCTCCTCTCTGCCGCGAAAGGGCATTCACGCGCATTTGGCGGCCATTGTCGGCTGCAAAATGACTAATCATAACATCATTGATGTGTTAAAAAAAAAAAAACGACAGTGCCATTGACAACCTTTGCTCCCATCCAGAGAGAAAGAGTTAATTTGATCTTGATGACACCAGCCTCTTTCAAGCCCCCTTTTCAGGCCAGCAGCAGCTGGGGCTGGAAGAGCAAGAGATGGGATGAATCCTCCGCAGAGTAAGGGGGGAGAAAAATAACAAGAAGAGCCGTTATTACGTCCCAATTTGGGACTGAGAGGGGTTTCTGAATTGCCCCTGGATTGCGCTGGAGCGTTCGTTCATTCCTATATAGGTTCTCTCTCTCTCTCGGCCTTGGGCCAGTGTGAGGCGCTGGAGCTGGAGCACGAATAAGATCACAATTACAGTTAAAGCCCAGAAGAGGAGGAGAGACAGAAAAAGAGGGAGCCCATGAACCCTAATTGCCAGATGGCGAATATTTTCACTCCCTTTCAACGGCGCATTAATTGCAGGGCTGCCCGGGGGTTGAGGCGTACTGATCAGTGTGGCAGAGGATCCTGACCCTGATTATCCCCCTCAGTCTCCCCCCGCTGGAGAGACAGTGAGCAGTCGGAGGGGGGTAAGGGGGCTTTTGCAACAGTTACTTACCCCGCTTGCCTGTCGAGCCACCTGGGCCTTGACACTTTCAAGTTAGAAAAAAGGCGATGGTGCGCAGGCGGAGTGGAGGCAAGAGAAGGGGTGTGATGAGGCTAGGCCGGGTGGCGTCCTCCTCTCTCCTCCCCGACAGCCTCCTCCTCGGTCCCACCCCCGCCCTCCTCCCCTCCCCTCAGCCCCTCGTTTACATATCTCCAAAAGATGTAATTGAATTAAATAAAGCTTTCCTTCAGGGCAGCTGCCACAGCTGCTGTTTGTGGCATGTCAAAAGGCCCGCCACTTTAAGAGCACTTACATATGCTCCAAATTAGCAGGTCAGATAGGCGGACGCAGGATAACAGGGCCGAGGCTGCCAGCGCGACAAGGGGCCCGCAGCTGTGAGCAATTCACCGACAGTGTGTGTGTGTGTGTGTGTGTGTGTGTGTGTGGCTCATTCAGACCCCTGATTATGAAGGGCAGCGGTGCACGTGCTCATACACACACTCACAGTTTACAGGCGTGTGAGTACTTGAGCGTGTAGACACAAACAGGAGCGACGATTCTCCCAGAGGTCATTGCAGTAATTAAGTATGATTAACAAAAGTGACCCGGTGGAATCCTCCAACAGAACTATAGGAATCTATGAATACTGATTGATAAGGGCTCTCGATGCGTGGCTTTAAAAAGGTGAGATACCAGGATATTTCAGCTAAATCCTAATTTGAATATGTGTGACATCCTACAGTTGTTTTATTACTTTCATATGCAAGTAGAGCAACATGCTGGATGTCAACTATTACCCCTTTTAGATCAGAATCAGTTCTTTGTGTTCTCAACAGGCAAATATTCGTCTCTCAGTCTAGGAAACTGTTTCCAGAGAGGCCCCGACTCTTTCACTGGGCTCAGGGCGGGACCACCGAGACCAATAAGACCAAATCAAAGCTACTGACTGCCATTCAAAAACACTTGAGTGTAGCATGTCACATCTTACGTAACAGGTCCTTATCCAGATATCATTCCTTCATGTCTCTGTAGTGTAAGTACTATATGTATTTATCAGAGATCTGCTCCCGGTCTTGGAGAACATAAAGTAACTTTAAATGTCTGCTTTCAGTCTCCACTTCAGCAGGTGAAACACAAATACACTTTGTTTATGTGCACAACAACAAACGAGATCTATCAGTTCCATTGAGGTGCTCCGGCTGTCTTGGACTCGGGATGTCTCGCCTTTACATTGGAGAAACTCTGTCCTCCCATATTGTCCTTAAAATTGGGTAAACTATAAAACATTTGATTCTTAACATGAACCATCCCGAGCGTTGCCGTTGCATGTGAGGAGCAGAGGGCTCTGCAAATGATGTCAACACTTCCCTCGAGTTACTGTAGTAACCAGTGAGACGAGCCTGTCAAATCATAATCAACTGTTTGTGAACAATCATCTAATGACTTGTCACTCAAGGTCTGCCGGGCAATTAAGTAGCATTTGCATGGCAGCGAATGGTGTTTATGACAAATAATCCGTGTCCTAATTGCTCGTCTGTTTTCCTTAAGACATGCACCGCTGATAGGATGTGTGATTAGCTGGAGGCTGTAAAAGAAAGTTGACATGGATCAAACGGGTTATATGTAGCAGTGTTTGTGATCATCTCAGGTGTGTGTGTGTGTGTGTGTGTGTGTAGGGGGGGGTCCTTTAATCCAAAATTAAATAAAGTGACTATACCCATTGTCAAAGCTGTGCAACTTCACTTAAAACATCATAATTTGATTTGGAGACCCCAGCTGGCACAAGCTGTAACTGCAGGACACTGTACCGCACTACTTGCAGCATTATTCAAAGGTGTTAAAAGAGTGATGTTGACACAAAACCTGGACAAAGAGGAGCAGGAACATGTGATACCACGAGGTTAAAGTGACGAGTCCTTCAGGAGTCCACAGCACAAAGGAGATATATTTTCACTTCAATTCCAGAAGAGAAAAAGTTGAGAACCTCAGACATAGAGGATGTGTCCTCCTGACATTTCCTCCAGCACATCCTCATCTTTTTTGTTCAAATTTGAATTTGTTTTTACCTTTTTGTTTTGGTTTGGTGCCGAACATCAGCACAAACGTGCCGACAGACGACGACGTTCAGCTTTCTGAAAGTCCTGAAAAACTCTATTTTCAAAGACCAGCGGTACAATCACGACTGACCTCTCATGCGCCCTGTTCAATTGAAGCACATAGACCCCCCTGAACACATTTCTCCACATGGACGGACACTATTTAAGATTGTGAACTCTCTGTTTTTGATTTCGCAGGCTTCTTGTTGTCCTGTGGCGGGCAGAAAGGCTGTGACTCAGCTGTTTGCATGCAACATTGGAGAATAATGGATGTGAAGGCACACCAAACACGCCCTTTAAAAATGCATGAGCACCCCCCCACCCCTCCCTTTGAAAAAAAAAACCCTCCCTCTCCCTCCGTAGAATAGAGCTATCACTGCTGCCTGTTATTTCCCAGAACCCCCAGGTAGAAAATGGTAATGATACCACTTAACATCGCTGCACATATGGAGGGAAAATGGAAATGCCAACAGCACCTCAACTATAAAGCAAATCAAATTGAAATATTAATCCGCTGATTAATATAACATTATGAGAGCCCATTCTCTTTGTTGTTAAACAACAAAGGGTTGCAAAATAAGCAACTGCCTAAGAGGTAAGGGGTTTAAAAGAGTCCCACAGAGGTGCTAAAGCCCCTTTCAAACATCATTACTCTGCATAATGTATTCCCTTCCACAGTGCTGAGATTTGATATTGATGTTTACTCATTTATTTTTTAATTAACGTTCGTTGTTAATGAATTCTTTGATGAGAGGCATTTTGTAAATCATTATACTTGGAAGAGGAAAAAAGGGATGCAGCGCTCTTGCCCCTTATACTCACGACAGAAGAAAAGAAGAAAAAAAGCTAGGTGTAAGGGGAAAAAGTTGCACTTGAGAAGTGGGGGGTCATTGTTTAAAGTTTGTTTTTTGATGCGTCGATTCCCCCCCCCTCAACTCCCCCCCACCTCCCGTGTTGCTATTTTTCTGATTGCATCTACAGGGATGAGCGTTCAGAGCCGACAGGGACTCTTGCAGAAGCTCTCTCTGTGTGTGCGAGCGAGCCAGTGTGGATACTTAGCTAATTACAGGAATATAACTCAAGGCTCCAGTGGGGAGGACGGGTGCAGCTTCATCCACCGAGCCCTTGGTGGAACTCTGTCCTTCCCCTCTTTAATATTGATCACTGGGGGATCTCTTGGAGGACATAAAGTAGGCTTGGAGGTTTGGGAAACTTTTGCTCCACAGTTACTTTTTTCCACATCATAGGCCGTTTTAATTGATCTGCTGCCCCTTGTGTGTCTCGTCAGGTTACTTTGCACCTTGTTGGTTTGTGCTTCTCTTTATCGACATTAAATTTGAGGGAAAGCACATCAGATTTTCCCAATAAATCAAGGTCGTTAGGCAAATGCTTTTCTGAAGGTATTAACTTCTGATAAATATGCACTTTTCTTGTGACTGCCTAATTTTTTTTAAACATCTACCTGTTCAACAGGAAGTAATCAGAGATTGATAACCCATTACTTATGACCTATACTGCAACCAGCCACAAGAGGGTGATCAATAACTCTAGGTTTCAGTTTTGAGGCGCTCTCATGGCGTCTATGGATCTAATATTCATGAGGTCCTGGTGACTGGAGGTGACCATGTGTTCTGTTGCCATGGTTACCCCAGGTCACAACAGATCAGATGGGTTAAGATGCTAAAAAGTGATTTATAAGTGAAAATCACAGGATTCAGTTTATCTTTTGGTCTCTACTAACATGCAGGCTAGCATACAGAATGTGACGCAGAAGGGGATTTTTAAAGGAGCGTTGCAAAACTTTTTATATTGAACGAATATTGAACATGTTTGTTTGGCCTCGAGAGATACTGCTTATAAGGAGGGGAGTTTTAAAACCAGGGATGTGAGGTCAGCAGGGACTTTAACACATATACTCCAGTATTGACAACACACATGGCTAGTTTGGGGATCTGTGATACCGTAGGCTTTGTCTCAGTGTGACGTTTCCATCAGGATGAATCTTAAACTCCCCCCGACCCATCTGGAACCATCTTGGAGACGAAGCAAAAAAAACCTGGAGCCTGTCCATCTCTTGGCAGGGCAGGACTCACCTCTACACATACAAGGCTGATCGTCTCTAATCCTTTAAAAAAATAATGAATTGCTTAATTGGATCAATTAGAAGTCCCGACAGATCCCCGTGATGTGTGGTAGGTGCATCAAACGATTCTCAATGACTTATTTCCATCACATGATGTTGAGACAGTTCTGTCATGATCTTACCCAACATCCATTTGCTCATGTCGCAATCTCATTTCAATCACACGAGCACTTTTCTCAAGTTCGCGTCACACGACATTATGCGCTGCTTGTTTTCCAGACAGAAGAACTATTTCAATGACTTATGGCATTCGTGGGATCTCAAAGATCACACTGCTGTTTTTCTTCCTTCCAGCCAGTTTTTTTTTTTAAATGGAGCCAAACTGCACGGCTTTTAAAGGAACATTCATCAAAAAAAAAAAAAAAAGGCGAGCACGAGTGCACTGCAGATGCTGCCACTTTTTCCTTAAAAAAAAAGGAAAAAGAAAAAAAAAAGATTGCAAGTAGAATTATGGCTTTTCATCAGCCGATAAATTTCACTTGTGATTAATTGCAATACTCACTTTTGGGATCACTTCTGCACAAAAGAGCATTTCTGCTTTGTAAAATTCATATAAAAGAAATGCAAATCAATGGTGTTCTTGGCACCAAACATATGCTACCACAATGCCAACAAGCCTGCCCCTGACAACCCCAGCTGGGGGCTTGTAAGACTTGCTCTTGGCAAAAGACGTTTTTTTTCCACCCGCTTTGCAAATGATCACCAATTAATACGAACAGCATCCAATTCTAATTTTGCACCTGGTAAGATTGTGAGTATCTTGTAAAGCTCTTCTGAGCTACAGATCCAAATTACTCGGATGTTTTTCAAGCCCCCCCCCCTTTTTTGGGGGGGATCACAGCTGAAAAAAAAAAGTGGCATAAGTCCTCAACACTGTGAAAATGACCGTTCAGTGAGGTTGATGTGTCAGATGATGTTGCGGAGTTCCAGGAAGAAGAAATGCAAAAAAAAAAAAAGTGTGGGATCTTTTCTTCCGAAATAAAAACTTCTGAAAATATATGAATTGTTTTCTTGGCACCATCCAAAATGTCAACATTACTGTCCACAAAAATGATGGTTTTGTCTCTTAAACTTTCCCGGGGGTAGGAGACATAAATTAGGAGATGTGCTTATCACTTTGTAACACAGCAGCATCCATCCATGTGATGAATTCCACACATTTCCCAAAGAAATTAAACTATAACAATTCAAAGGCGTTTCACGTCACTAATTGCTCATCAGCGTTTCTTAGCATCTCTCTCCATCTCTCAACTCTGAAATTGATACTCGCCATACGACTTATGATGGATAGGAAGCTTTAATGAGCTCTTACAAGCAATTAAGTAATCAGGGAACCCTGCTGCTCGGAGCTGGAGCGAGCAGGAGCAGCGGCAAACGGAGGCCCATCAGCGCTGTAATCAGCACAGGACACAGTCACCGCTGCTCACCACTCCCAAACCGAGGGCAGCAATGGGCCGAGCAGCAGGCTCCCAATCTCGCTGTTATTGTTTAGTCTGCAAATAGTCTCTGAACTTTGTGACTTGGAGACGTGCTCCTGTTGAAGTCTTCGAACAACGATCTGGAAAGTTCCACAGTAGGTGTGTTGGCCTTGATGGCAGGAGAATTAATATTTTAATGATACATGCAGATTGCAAAAGAAGATGAAAACTATTCATATAAGATTGTATTTATAAATTCTGATTTACGGTTCAGATTCATAATAACAAGGAACTTGTTTCCGACCATATTGTGACCGCGCCTGACGCATGCGCACACTGATTGATACTGCGTCACAGAAAAACAAAAAAGAAAAGTCACATTAGTGAGACGCGAGATTCAAACCGAGAATGTGGAGGCGCCTGGAGGAGTTTCAGCTCTGCAGGACGGCCAGCAGTCCGTCGGCTGTACGTCGTGATTCCTCCTTTGACGAGTCTCACTGATCTGTTGTTTACATTTCGCCAAAAGACGGACCGGATGATTTTGCGGCTGATGACGTAGCCGCTCAGCGAGAATCCCGTCGAGGCCAAGTATTGTTGTTTGACACAACTTTAGACTTCATTAAATACATAAACTGACTGTGGGAAAGTGTGAAAAACAGTTATATATCCCCAAACTACTGTATCCCAGAGCTATATCTTTAACCAAACCATAGTAATCAAGCCACGTCCCCGTGATGTCCTGTTGTAAACCAATGTAATATTCTAACTGATTCTACGTCCTCCAATCCTCTGGAATCACAAGTGTTCTTTGATCAGGATCTGTTTATTGATTGATCAGCTCATCTGATGAGTCAGTTAGAAAGTTAATGATCTAAACAAAGAAGCTCTATAACAACAGATGATGTCCTCTGTTATGAAGTGATGTGCACCTCCTCTCTCCTCTCCTGCCGCTTTTTAATTTTTAATTACAGCAACTGAATTCATGGTTTGCTGTATGAATCCCTTTTAAATTGGCAGGTTACCCCGTTGGAAAATGATGTTGGCCGTGGAGTGCAGCTTGTCCATCATGTTTCTGTCTGAACCGGCCCGAAGCCTGAAAGCATCGTGACTGAGCCGAGCTGACCAAGCTAGATTGTTCTGGATCTCCGGTTGAGCTCCAAAGACTATGAAGCCTGATGGTGAGTCCAAACATTAATATATATACACACATGGATTTATTTTCTCCTCTTTCCTCTTAATTCTAATTTGTTTGCACATTTATTATTTCACCTCTCAGTTTAAACTCTCCCCTGCACCTCTTCCTTGCTTTCTGTGCTTTAGAAAAACTTACTGTCACAACCCGCCCCGGCCTTCGGCTTCCACCTTGGCCGTACACTACTTTTAAAGATGCATTGTGGGATAGTTTGTACATAGGGTATGATACTTCTTACATTACATTCGGACACCACTACAACATGGTGAACTCACTACGTAGTGGACTACATACTGGATAGTGAGTGAGCTAATTATTTCCTGATTGGGTCGTAGGTTAACGGGTCCGTCGGCCAATCAGATGGCTCATTCACCATGAATGAGCTGTCACATGACCAAAAAGGAAAAGATTCCGCAAGAGAACACAACTCGCCAAAACAACTTGTTGCCTTTCACTTCTCTCCAGCGTGTACAGCTAAAAACAAACAATATATAGTTTGTGCTAATTAATTGGCTTTGGAGGTAGCTGCATCTTTTAAACACTTTTTTTCCGATCCCTTCTCTCTAATCAACACCCACCGTTTGAATGGAAAAAAAACTCTGAATGATTGTTCCAGGACATCATCGGCGGGTTGAAGCACAGTAAACAATTAATGTCTAACAGACAAAATGAAATCTAATTGCAAGACTTGGCATTCTCAGTTCTCTGCTCACCTGGGGCGTCTGAGCTGCGTGTTCTCAGCTCTCCACGTTCGCACCCAACCCAAAGCATGTTGGGCGCCCCAGGGCGGCGTGACACCTCTCCCACACTCTTCTGAATAATTCTGCCCCCAACATACGTCTCATATCTCATGCCGGTTTTCGCGAGGGGCCTGAGACACAGCATTGAAAATCAAATATGTTGCTTATTAATAGGACGTCTTTGGCGAACGCTACCTGGAGAAATGCCGGAGGGGGCGAGCTTGCTAGAGAGAGGGGGCGCCTGCAGTGTGTGGTGCGCTCTCCCTCTCTCTCTCTCTCTTTCCCTCTCTCGCTCTCTCAAAACAAAAACAGCTGAGGGTGCAGATTTTTCATTGCTAAACTGGCACAGTTGCTGTAGCTGCACACACACACACACACACACACACACACACACACACACACACACACACACTGTATGGAAATCAGAGAGCCACAGTCAGCCACGCATGAAAAGCACAGAGCTTCATGTGTTTACAGGGGAGAGAATGAAACAAGCTGAAGTGGACGGCGAGATGATCAACCGCTTGAGCTTTTCTGGGTGTCGAGAACACACCAACAATGTCAGTGAAAACAGCGTCTGTGCGAGCAGCGCCAGCGGTTGTTTTTGTTGGGTCATTTTATTCTCCTTATGCAAACAGAGTCCTGCACCGTTTGTAATGTGCCACTGACTGTATTTTAAAAAGCAACAAAGCTGCTGGTGTCTTTCTAAACTGAGAGCATGCTGCACCTCGCCTCGCCGCGCCTCGCCGCTCGCCTGGCGTCACTTCCTCGCATTCCGTGCAGATTGCACCAGATAATTATGATCTAATAACTGGCGGACTGTCTGTTTCAATATTATTACAGGAAGAGTAGGTTAAATGAATAGCTCATCATCTGTCCCCTGTATCAGTCATGTTGTTTTAATGATCATAATTCCACCGTTAAATCTTAATAACATGTCGAGATCATAAGGGAGACATGTCAATTTGGAGCTTCAATGAGAATTAAGCCTGAAGTCGAGCCTTTATTCCCGGGAAGGCTTGACTTCGTTAGCGGCGTCCACACACACACACACTCACACACACACACACACACACACCAGAACAGACACACAGCTATTTCTGAGTCAATCTTATAGTCAAGAGATTAATTTCTAATCTTTGAGCGATGTGTTGATGCTGCACAGGAAAGAGGAAGGAGTGAATGTTTCATAGCTTTCGCATCTTTAAGTAGCAAATAAGCTCCTGCTGGGTTTTGTGTTTTCACACACATTGCCTGTATTTTTCCTTGAGATCATTTTATTTTTTCTTCATTCCTCGGGATTGTAGTTAGATCTCCGGTCTGGGACTTTGGATCATGATGGGTAAAGCATAGAGAACATGCATGTTCTCCCCTTGTCTGCGTGGGTTTTTTCCCCGGGTGCCCTTGTTTCCATCACCTTTACCACCAGGTGCTTATAGAATATTCAGTTCACACTCCCGTTTACATGCCTCCTAGGAGTCAAGACATTACGTCCCTACAGTGGAGTTCCCATCCAGAATCTGACCTCAAGCCAAGTAGCACTTTGCTTGGAGTTGTTATCTTTACAGATATACATCATAACAGCTCTACAACCTCTGTAATTCTTGTTCTACCACATATCTTTCATCAAAACTCCAATAGGACCACATAAGTTGGATTAAAGGTGTAGTTTGTGGTCAATCTGAGCAGGCTAACCAACAGGAGGCAACATATAATCCGAACGTACAGAAGATGCTAACTTCCTTAGCATGAGTGGGTTGAAACTCTGAAGAATGCTACCGCTGCCACTGTAATGAGTTTCCTCCTGCGTGTCATTCCACTCACGACCTCTAGAGGGACATAGTTAGATAACTGCGCACTGCAGTGACCCACTGCCCCCCACTTTGGAGGAACAAAGTGGTATTAGGAGACCTGGCGGTGTAGGGCTAGCTCGTTATCACTAAAACACTTCATCTTAATTCAATTACCTATGGAATATATTACCTATGACCTTATTCAAATTTAGGTAATTAGAAAATGCTTCTTACATTCCGGTGTCTTATCATTCGATTTGGTTAAGATCGGATTATTGCAGTCCATATGTACGTCTTTACTGATGATGATGCAGAGCCGGAGCTGGTGGCCCACCGACCGCTCTGCAGGGTTAAATGTCGGTTAAATGTTTGGTGGAAGTGTTGGAAAAATAAGGACTATTTAAAAGGTCCATCAGGTCCAGGTCAGGATACCTTCAAGGTTTTTTTAAACGAGAACATCTGAAATCAAAGGGTGACTATTTCTTGGAAGACTCGTTGGCAGAGTTTAAATCACAGCACATTAAACTGTGGAAGGCCTCCAAGGATCCGCAGTACACACACTTTTTGGACGGACTTCTAGAGTCCCGAACAAAAAAGAAGCACTTTGAGGTACAAACCTTTTCTTCTCATCACCCTTCCCTCCCGTTTTTTTTTCCTTCTGTTTGTGCGGTTGAGACAGTCGCTGCATACAGCTCCAAGCTAAGAATAGCTGGAGGAGAGCGGCGATGGGAGGAAAGTGAGGCGACACGAAAGGAAAGTAGGAAGTGGGTGACGGAACACGGAAAAAAAAAAAAAAGTAACGCTGGGGGAGAGTGTGAATGAGACAATGGTTCTGTCAACGAGTCGAATGAAGTAAACATCATCGGTCTGGCTCTGGACACAAGACGACACTGGGACAATCAATCTAAATCAATCAAGTGTGCGTGAACAGGAGTGTGTGTGGGAGGAGGGGGTGTCTGTGCAGGGACAGGCACCGAGGTCACCGCTCTGGTCAGAGGAAGTGGAAATATACATACATACATCTGTGTGTGTGTATGAATGAGTCTATTGAGGCATAGAAACATGCATTGTGTGTGTGCGGGCGGGGTAAACACCGTCATTGACTCTGCTGAAGCACAGAGGTCTGTATATGATTGTTTGGAGATGGTGCAGTGTGCTTGGAAGAGGCCCCTCACAGGAAGTTAGCCGCGACATCGTGTGAGTTCATCCTCAGTGTCATAAAGTAACTGTGTTAAGGATCCGTGGGAGATACGTCCATCGTCCAACAAATGCCGGAGGTGGTGTGTCTTATATAAAATACTGGAGCGACGCGATGTGTTGAATGAAATCCTGTAAATTACAACTTTGTTTATTACAGCAGCGGCACATTGGTCAGCTCTGACGCCATCACTTCCTGAATGCGTTTGCATTGGGATGCTGGGGAGCAAATATCTTAGAGCCCGTTCCTGATAGAGCCTGCAGGTGGATGCTGGTGGGTCGAGAAGAGCAGGTGACGGTGCTGACCAAGGCCAGCAGAGACGTTGTTCTGGTAGAGTTGGGATCGGTAGATGATGTGGAGAGTCGGGCGTCTGCAGAGCTTTGCAGCTCGAGTCTTCATTTCTCATCTCTCACATCTGCCCATCCATCTCTTCTATCTGACCATCTATCTCTTGTATCTGATCATCCATCTCTTCTATCTCTCCCTCCATCCCTTCTATCCTCTTCTATCTCCATCTGAGGCCACCAAGCAACCGCACCGCTGAAGTGGACTCCTAAAATAGAGCGCTGGTAAAAATAACAATGTCGTCTCTGATGCCAGTTGATCAATAGTAATTACCTACCTGTGGACCTGGCCAGCGGAGGCTCGGCCCCCGGGGGCTTCTCACTACAGACAGCTCACAAAGCCAGTCCCAGGTAACTCCATAGGACAGACCTCCTAATTGCTTTGTTCACTGCGAGTAATTGAAGGTTGGAGCGCGTTTGCCACGAGGAGTGTGACTTCACTGGGCCTCCGTCTAATTAATCCGGTCACACGAGCCTTCTGCCTTTAATTTTCACTTTGCACGCGGTATCGTGAGGTGCGAATACAACTGGAAATATAGGTTGGTAACTCTATACTGCACGCTGAGCCAGATGCACTTCAAACCGCCGCCATATGGATCGACACAGACGTGTTTCTGTGTGTTTTTCCTCGGTGTGCGGAGGAGCATGTTGCCAGACATTTGATGCATGTCGTTAGCACGGCAACAGTCTCCGACCTGATCGCTCCCTCAGCCGCCAAGACCAGAAACACAAAAAAACGGCATCAATATGGTTTCATTAGCATACTGATTAATCAACTGGTTAATTAGACAAATTTCCTATAGGCTGATTACGCCTCCTGGACCTCTTGGTGAGAAGGCATATAGAGTGCATGAGTAATTTAATTATTGTGGCTGTCAGACGTGCATGCTAAGATCTTATCATATAGGACGGCTCACACACAAAGATACTTGGAGATAAATGCTTTTAAAATCACTTTGACTTTAGCAGAAACAGGACGTTCTTCTTCCTGGGTTCATAAAAACATGCTGTCAAACTCTGCATGCTCATCAGTCAAGGTCTAAAGAAGTATGAGGGAACCCCGTGTTGAGTGATCCTAACTCTAAAGTTTTCTAGAACATTGAATAAATGTAGTTAGTGCACTTTTAGTGTAATTTAAAGTTAGAAAAACGTTAGTTACAAAGGCGCCTTCATGCGGCTCCAACACACTGACCATTAGAACATTTTTCCTCGGGTTACTCGGCTGCTTTATGCAACAACTTGGCGTCTTGTTGTCTCACAAATCTCTATTTTAATTTCAGAGAGTGATGTCATTAACCCGACACTAAACCATTTGAGCCCTGACTTTCCACTTTTTCACCAAAGTTTTACGAGAGCTCGACAGGCCCAGATCTGATCTGACATCACTCGTCAACGCAGCGCCGACACATCCCAGAATACAATGAGCTTCAGCCAGGACAAATAAATAGTGAAAACGTTTGGCTGAACATTGTGAACATGACCGCCAACTACAAACTGCACACAAACAACCTGGATCTCTTGTTTCTTGTGGACGTGCACGCTCAGAACAAAAGATCCCTTCTCCTGCTTTGTTATCGCATCTTTGTCACTTCTCACGCGTGAGTAAATGTTGATCGCTGTTTGCATATGAAAACAGTGTGACTAACATTACGCAGGGATACTTTTTCCACTTACATAAGAAGCTCTAAACCCACAAGAAATGACGGTGATGACGGCCAGAAATAATCTTGTCAGCATTGCTCATAAAGGGAGTGTATGGGGATTAAATGGCATTAACTCTGTGACATGTCAAAGTTATGACATGCAAAACTGGCATGACGTCCCACACAGGATTATTGATGAACTAGCAAACTTCTAAACAATCTTCCTCCCAGGTATTAGCCTGATGCATATCATGTGAAACACTCTGTACATGTCGTTTACTCGTGGCCTCCGTTCGTCCCACACTTGCAGCAGCGAGGCGGAGCGGGTGCCGGTGCGAGGTGCGATGCGTGCCGGCGGCTGGCACCGCCAGGCTTGGGTGGCCGTGCAACAGTATCTGCAGGCTGCCGTCCTTCTGTTCGCGGAGCATCTGAAGAAAGCAAACTGCACTGTTGCTCACACTCCCTGATCCCGTTGTTGTCATTGGCCGGCAGCCACCAATAAGCGAGCCAACTGAGTTAACAGACACTTCCGCTCAGCACATAAGGAACCATCTGTTTTAAAAAGCTTGAAATAAATAAATAAATAAAGGGTCCTCTCTCTCTCTCTCTCTCTCTCTCTCTCTCTCTCTTTTGCATCCTCTCTCCTCCACTTCCTCGCCATAGCACAACCATGCAGTATGCAGAGCTCTGCTATTATCCTGCACCCGACTCTTCATCCTGTGCGATCTTCAGCTAGCTAACAAAACGACTGCTGTGACCCGACGAACCTTCCGTGCCTTTTTGAGATTCAGCCAGAATGACTTTCTTATTTTAGGATGATATTTCTTTTCCGCTAAATCACTTGTTTATTTAGCGTCTTCGGCCGGCTCACGATGCTCCATGAAATACAGCAACCTGTAATTCATTTGACGTTTGTGAGGTCTGAAGCAAATTGCAGCCTGATGTTTGTAACATCTTGAGAGTCGTGGTTGCACGCCCGTCTTGGCTGCACAAAGCTGCTCAG
>CAAKHC010015755.1:0-38535 GCA_901007825.1 Macroramphosus scolopax | reverse complement strand
TAAGCGAGCCAACTGAGTTAACAGACACTTCCGCTCAGCACATAAGGAACCATCTGTTTTAAAAAGCTTGAAATAAATAAATAAATAAAGGGTCCTCTCTCTCTCTCTCTCTCTCTCTCTCTCTCTCTCTCTCTCTCTCTCTCTCTCTCTCTCTCTCTCTCTCTCTCTCTCTCTCTTTTGCATCCTCTCTCCTCCACTTCCTCGCCATAGCACAACCATGCAGTATGCAGAGCTCTGCTATTATCCTGCACCCGACTCTTCATCCTTTGCGATCTTCAGCTAGCTAACAAAACGACCGCTGTGACCCGACGAACCTCTGTGCCTTTTTGAGATTCAGCCAGAATGTACATATTTCTTTTCCGCTAAATTACTTGTTTATTTGGCGTCTTTTGCCGGCTCACGATGCTCCATGAAATACAGCAACCTGTAATTCATTTGACATTTGTGAGGTCTGAAGCATATTGAAGCCTGATGTTTGTAACATCTTGAGAGTCGTGGTTGCACGCCCGTCTTGGCTGCACAAAGCTGCTCAGACGTGCCAGCTTGTAGCTAAATAAATATTGGCCGAGGGGCATTTGAAAAAACATATTGTCCTGGCTCAGCACTCGGTCCCCCTGCCCTCTGTTGCCAAAACAAGACGACGGGGGTGCGGAGCAGAAATGTCCTCTCACATGAGCGGTTTCGCACCGGTCAGCTCGCCGCCGCGGGCCTGCTCCTGCAGCCTTTGTGTCTGCACGTACAGGGCGACGTATTTACCCGGCTCTTCGTCGTGCGGCTAGCGGAGGATCCTGGAAACGCGCCATTTTCGGCATCACACTACGCCTTTTGTTTCTCGTGTGGCTCACGAGGAGAAGGGGCGTTGCTCGTCCTGTGAGTTTTTCTAGAGATATCTTTGTCGCTCCTATTTATGATTCTGAGATAGAGCCATAAATATGACTGTTAGCCACAGCAGGGTTTGTTTTCCTGCTGTTCGGAGCGCCGTCTGTACGTTGGCAATTGTTTGGCTATTTCTGTTCGGTATGTATTTACTGTACATGTGTTCAAAGTTAAAGCCACGGCATGTCGCTTTTCAGTCGTTAATCTGTTTCTTTATTTACTTGTAACTCCTCTGATAACTTCTTCCTTTGAGTTCACTCTTACTTAACAGCACACACTCAATGTCCCCTTCTCTTCCCCCCGACGTTCGTCTTCCCTGCTAAACGTCCGAGGAGAAATACAATAACTTGAGTTAAAACAAGCATTCAATTGAACCCCATGAATTCTCCTCTCAGAGAAATTAAGGTGTATCGTTAACAAGTGCATTATTTAGTAGATTTGACACGGCTGCCACGTAGTCGCAGAGAAGGAATTAATACGCCCGTGGAAACGAAAGCAAGAAGAACTCTACTGAAAATAATTGATTAGAAGAGCCTATTTCCAGTCCTCGTCTTAAGCCTATTTAAAGGGCATTAGGTATTATGAATGTGAGGTGGTCTAAATTTACCCCTGCAGTATCTATCTTCATCTGACTACATTAGTATACTTTTCCAGGCTCTGCAGGCTCCTCGCTATTTAAATCACATTGCATGACTCTGAAAACCAGACTTTTCTTCATCTCGCACATCTTTTTTTCTTCTTCTTCCACTGCACCCGACATTAATCTCTCCGTAATGTTTACAGCAGCCGCGATCAGATTTGCACGTATGAATCTGTTTTCTTTCCCCCCGCCCGACAAAATAGATAAACCTGACATAAGTATTTGCTAAACGTGTAAAAGGCGACATGAATAATGTATTCGCAGAAGAGAACTCATTTGGGAATTAAGGAGGATAAGTAGCAGTCCATTTCGTGCCTGTTAGGGGCCCTCTCGGAGCTACAGTTGCTGCATTAGGGAGAGCTAATGGGCCCTGGGAGAGGGGGCGAGGGGGCAGGGAGGGGGTTGAGCCCTTCGCCGCCCCGAGGTCTCCAGCACCCGGTGACAGATGGTTGGCCACCTCGCTGGGCGGCTGCGCCTTCTAGGTCTGTCGTGAGGCTGATCCGCCGCGTTGAATGCGTCGCAGAGATCAGACGACATTGTGGAAGGTGAAGAGACGGATGGCGTGCCAGGTCAGGGCAGGAGAGGACGGGATAGGGTTCGAACAGTTTGGGAGTTCTGGAGGTTGCCAATATGGATATTTTTAGATCGGCATCACTTTACGTTAAAAGCACGACCGGAATGCATAAAAACGATGTGCTGCACTTCCCCTGAGACGTAATTCCTCTGTAACCTTTAATTTCTTCATCAATAATGTTTCTTGTTAATTAACTCTTGATTTAAGGCGAACAGGAGACTTTAAAGATTCACCACCAAGGAATAAATCTGTCTGGGTCACAACCTGCAAGAGCAGAACAGATTCCACGTCCAGCAAAATGTTTTCAGTAGAATTAGAGACCACTTAGACTGTATACAAGAACTGGACAGTCTTTTGATCTTGACTCCATCTCAGGTTGTAAAAAGTTAGATTTTCTATGACTAAACATTTCCCTTATTCTAACACGTCAGTAACAGGGTTTACTGTTTTATTTCACTTGCCTGGTTGGGCCAGTGGGTCAGAAATCTACTTGCCTACCTGCCCCAATACAAATTGTTTTATTATAAGTATTATTTAAGTGAAACTCAGATGAGAAGGAAGTGAGATGGTTCACACCTGACCTACTTCATCAGCTTCCCATTTAGAGTAAAAAAGACGATAATGGCGGGCATGTTTTAGGGCGTGGCTACGAGGAGGCTGCCACAGCGACGTGTCGGATCCATCCCTCGCTCCTCTCCAGATCGGCCATTCTGTCCAAATATGGTCATATCAGGTTGCTAAAGATGCAAAAACGCTGACAACCAGAACTCAAAACCGTAGTCAACAAATCAATGGGTGATGTCACGCTGGCTTTGTCCACTCATTTTATACAGTCTATAATAGAGAGATGATTTCTGTGAAGATGCTGGCAGGCTGGGAAACTCTGTTTGGCCTCTTCCCAAGGATGTTATAACATCTTACATCACATCAAACCTGCCCCCCCCCAGAAAGACACAAGGAATGTATAAACCATTAATGTCACTGGGGAAGGTGGAGAGCTTGGATGTTAATACCCACTAACTGTAAGAAAGAAATTCCAACTGCACACAAGTTTAAGTAAATGTTGAATTTAAATGTATGTCATTGCAGCTGGTAGAACTTATTTCCGTGAACATCTGAGTAGCCATTAAAGCAAGGTAGCCGCACAGCGTGTTCTCATTCTGGGAGGCCGTTTGTTAAGAAACCAACATCCCAGCTTTCATCAGAGTGTGTGATGAAACCTGATGAAAGCTGTTTGCACGAACGCGGTCGTCTGTATAAAGTCACAGAAATGAGAATATAACATGTGGCCGCTTCACTTACATGAAATAATTCTGTATCTTCAGCTTCTTTCTCCGTTTTCTCCTCGAGTAGCCTGACGTGGGTTCGTACTGACCTGCTGCAGAGCTTCACATCAGCAGGTTTTCACATCGTGTTGGGTGTCAGGAGAAGAGGTGCACTCATAGAACACCGACCGCCACCACCCTTCTATTGTATGCATCTCCAAAATGAAGCCATCACATATGTCTGGATACGTTAAGCTTCTAGTTTTGGTGGCATCCTGTTGACATCACTCATTTAGTGCACCAACATATTTGACGAGCTAACTCAAGATTTGATCAATCCCCATTCCAACCACCGTCACCGCGTGAGCACATGAGACCCGGGCCTGTTTGGCGATCATCCCGTCTTACATCCGCGGTGATCGGATTAGATGATTCCCACAGTCTAGTCTGAAGAGACTCCCGACCCGCAGCTCCGGAGAGCATCTCAATATCCAATTTCACAGCTTTCTAAACCTCAATCACGGAGGTTATTTATTACTGTCACAAGCTCTGTGTTTTGTTTAGGGAGGAGGAGGAGGGCTGGGGGGTTGGGGGGCTTTTTGTGTTTCATCCGCTCCAGAGCGGGAAGATGATCAGCGAGGGAGTAAAGTATAACGAGAGCGAGCATCCAGTGGCGTTGCCAGAAACCGCTTGAAAACAACCTGCTAAATTGGAGCGTGACGCTTGTTGTCAGCAGCTTCTCCAGGAACTTTGATCCGCTCGCTGGAGTGACTGCTGCCGAAAACAATTATGACCCCCGTGTGTGTGTGTGTGAGTGTGTATGTGTGTGTGTGTGTCCTACAGCACATTGTGGAGCGGTCTGTAATTGACAAAAAGAAAAAGTTGGGAGTCTTAACTTCTAAAGAAGACGGAAGAACAACTCAGAATTGAGAAGTGCTGTAAAATGGAGTGATTTTGGGCAGATGGAGCCCAAATGGAGCCTCCTGGATGATAAAACCATTTATAAGGGAAACTTGAACCGGACCAGCACCTGTAATAGGGGCTTCCATTATAGAGCCTTTATAATTCCCCCTTCTTTTCCTCTTAGAGCCTCTGTTGTTCCACTGAATTACCCCTGAATGATTTATGCCCACTGGTCTGGCCTCTGATAGACCCTGGCAACACAGATAGAAACACACTCAGGGCTTCTTGATGTGTAAACACACTGTATTAAAAGCCAACTTGTTTCAAACAGCCAAACACATTTGCTCCGGCGGGGGCCGCCCGGTGTCATTTCGCTTGTCAAACACAGCGGTGTCGCAGCCAATCAGGGGACTCCGCAGGCCAACACAAGCCATTTAACCTGAGCAAACACGGCGTGTCACGAAGCCTGAGGATGACTTAAGAGCCTGAGCAAACACCGGCGAGAGCCATTGGGCACGAATCAAGGCGGCCCGGCTGAGGACGAGTCACTCTCGTAATGGCTTTGTGATGACTCAAGATCGAGCGGCCATCTGTTTGTTACAGTGGGGGAGGACCACAATTCACAGTTCAGATACACAGAATATTAGCCGGTGGTGCAGCGGAGGGGAGGATTTGGCCCGTGGCACAGGATGTGAACCATATGTCCATAAATGGTAAATATGTTGGTCGCTGAGGCCCCGAATCCTCTGAACTGGGGCCAGATAACAGGATTTGCATGGGGATTTTAAGCCTCAATGACACGTCGCCTCGAAAAGGTGTAAGACAAGTAATCCTGCAAGTGACCTTAAGGCTCCTTGCCTCAACATGCAGGTGCATGCCGGCGCCCCGTCAGCTCGCCGCCGGTATGAAAAAACTCACCGCGTATTTAAAGCGAACGGGCGTTTGCATGAGAACGAGTTTGAATAAACCGCAGCCACTCGTGTCCGGTGTGTAACCGTGAAGTTCATATGAACAGCAGAAGTCAAAGCTAAGAGCAGCCAGAGGAGCCGTGCAGAGTCGGGGCCGGACGCAGGACTGTAAACATAGTGAGCCCACAATAACCCCCCCTCGAAACAATGATTGAATTATTAGATTCATTATATGTCATTTATTCAGCTAACTGGTTCACTGGTGAAGCACCTTTTTTTTTTTGGCCACAAAAGTAGTTGAAATGTAAATGTGGAAGTATACTGGGATCATCCTGGAAACTTTCCGCCAGGTTTACATCTGTTCGTTTGTCAGAAGCATTACACAGAAAGTACCTGCACAATTTTCATAAAACTGGGTGTCAGGGTGGAAGATCACAAAGCATTTTTAGAAGGAAGAACTCAGATGTTGGGGCGCCCAGGAATGGTGTCGTCTTTATTTTACATTTTCATTAACTATTATAAATGTAAATGGACCTTATATTTACAGGTAAACCATCAATTAGGGGTGATTATGAAATTCCTGCTCAATACGGATATGAAGAAAATATTTTGTGAATAGATGCTGATGTTTTTTATTTTTATTGTATTTGTGCGTTTACAAGGAACAGAGATGGTGATGTGGAACAAACCACATCCTAACAAAGACTTAAACTAAAAGTGAAAAAGTTTTATTTGCTCCTTCTTGTGCCAGGGGAACTTTCAGCCCTTCGTCACAGTGTCTTCATCACATCATTAACACTGTGTTGTTTCAGTTATCGAGGGGAACGTTGTAATAGACAGATAGATGTCGACCATCTGTTAACATCATCTTATTTCTCAGAGGGCAGTTAGCCGGGCGGATACTGGGTGCGACAGTAAATCTGTTCATGCTCAGCAGTTAGTGCAGATATATAATATATGTATATAGTTGTTGGACATATTAGCAGAAGAACTTGTAGAAAGTAGTTGAATCAGTCGCACATATGATATAGGTAGGTAGGTGATATAAGGTACAGTAACACCACATGATTTCATTTATTCCTCATATTAAAGGATTTACTGCTCTTTCCGGGTTTTTGTGTGTCAGATTAGACGTTGTTAAATATCCTCCGGGAAGCAATCAGATGTTTCGGTCGACACTGCAGACAATCAATAAAAACAAATCTAACAAAGAGTGGGAACCGTAATGGGGTCGGCTTGTAACCTGCGCTGACAAATTAAGGCGGGAGGTGTTTTGTCATTACTTACACATCCGTTTTCATTTTTTCCCCCCATCAGGGGAACCAATTAAACAATGCCTCCTTAAATTAGTCATTGATTTTTAGCAATAGTGACACTTTACAGAAGGAAATAATAACTTTAAGGGAGTTTTTTTTTCTTCTTTCATTACAGCCAAGAAACAATTCACCTACAATGAAAAAGTGGAGTCTTAAATTAGCCATTGATTTTTCCTCAGGTGTCACTTTGGTTAAATGCTTTGTGGTCGGGATTTTTTTCTCTCCAACCTGGAAATTGACAAGAGACCAAAATCTATTCATCTCCTCACGCCGACATTTGCTTCATTTTTTTTTTTTTTTGCAGAGCCAGTTATGCAAATGAGCAACCTGAAACTAGAAGATAAACCGATGAATGAACCACTTGACCTCCAGGTAAACACATCAAAACACAACTTTGTTTCCCAGAACTATTTTTTTTTTATTACAGAAGTTTAGCGAACGCCAATCCCATCCCAGACACGTGAGAGAGCACAAAAACTCCAGATCAGATTCTTTTAATGCTCAAACTGAACAAAAACAAATCAAAATAATAAGAAAAATTTAAAAATCCAGGATCGCAGGCCTCAGCTGCTGCGCTTGTTTTTTTTTTTTCTTCTTCATGAAACTAGAAAAGAAACTCACAATTTGAAAGCAGCAACATAATGTGCGTTTCCCCCCATCGTACAATTCTTATCACATTATGAAACTCTAAATATTTCTTATAACTTCACCACCTTATCAGTGGTTGTGAGCAAAATATACATATGATGATCCAGCGTTTAAACCAATTAACTTGTTTATTTGTAACTGCAAATGAATGTTGTCACCTCCTGTTATTCATTGAAAGACACCTGAAAGACAAGTGACGCATTTCAATACAAACAATAAGCTGTTTGATATACAGTGAAAGATTTATCGGACAGCAGCCTGCAGCTTCATCGGTTATCCTAAACGCAGGCCGCCCTCGTGTGACGCGGAAAAAACTGCGGTTCATCCAAGAGCGTCCTGGAGTTCCGTCCAGAGGAGTTCACGTTGTTACAGCAGGAACACCTACATGATGACATCTACAGTGATGGAGGATGGGGAGCAGACGGGTCGGGCGAGGCAGTTCTCACTGATGGCAGCTAAATGTCTTTTTATTATCATCACATAACTTCACCATTAAAGTATCCTTACAATATGTTGCCAGTAGTCACTTAAATGAGCATGAAAAGTACATTTTCGACAACGAGAAAAAAGTAAAAAGGATCATTCTTTGATGGATGAGACGTTTCCCACGAGGTGGTTTTTTTTTTTTTTTTTTAAGTCCGTCCTTTCTCGGGTGCTCGTTGAGTCCTGTCTCCGCAGGGTGCCACATGCTCGAGAATCGTTTTAAAAAGAAACCAAACAGAAAGGATTCCCACATTAATGTACAGACATACACGACGGTACAGAGCCGACCACATAGCTGGCAGCTAGCTCCGGGGGCAGGTTAACACCGCGCCGTTTCCGGTCCATAAAGTGCACTCTCCATCCTGCTGTGCGGCCTGGACGTCAGAGAGACAAGAGCGAACAGAAAAAGGAGGATGTGTGAGGAAAGAGTGAGAGAATGGAAGCTCTGCTGCTTGTGTGTATTCAGTCTTAATCCCAGAGCGACTGTGAGATAGAGGACAGTTTCAGGTGAGAGAAGCGGGCTGGGGGAGGAGTAGATATGTGTGTGTGTGTGTGTGTGTGGCTGACGTTAATAAACGTAGCCCTCGCTGTACGGGTGCGGCTGGCAGTAGGGCCCCTCCTGTACGTAGGCCATGTTTTCATCAAAGTGCGACAGCGGCACCGTGTCCTCCTCGTTGATCTGCCGCTCCATGTCCGTCTTCAGCACCGGACGCTGATTGTCGGGGAACGCCATGGAGAACAAGGCCTCGGGGTCACACACAAACTTGTAGACGTATCTCTCGCCGGCCACCTGGACGGAGCAGATTTTGGAATTATTGCTTTGGAGGAAGACAAAATATTCGAGGGAGTTTATTTATTTATTTTATTTAATGTAATTGAAGTTTCTCTGAATGCTCAGCCGACCAGTGAGATGAGCCGTTCCAGACGTCACACACTAATTCTAACCATGTTTTAGGCTGCAGTAGCTTCACAATGGAATAAAGAGAAAATTAATTCAATGTTTTCTCCCACAATGCAGCTCACAAAACAAACAGTGAATCTGTGCAAAGCTGCAAAAATATTTTTGATAGGGTGATAAAAAAATGTCATAGGCATCTTGTGGTGTTGTAGCATTTCCTGTCAGTATACAAAGTGTTTCTTCTCGCCATGCATGTTACAGGCCGTGTTCAGACTGAATATCCAGATTTGATCCAGATTTTTGAAAATCAGATTCAAAACGTATGTGGAGGTGATTTTCCTTTAAAGTCGTCCTTTGTATCGCTTAGCAGGACGATGTCCCGAGTGAAGAAACGTACAGCAAAGCGGACTGAGTACAACTGGTGGAACAACAGTTAGTGGACAGATGCTAAAAATAAATTGGCTTCTTGCGCGTTGGTGAACAGCGTCACCAGCGTGCGTAATCACTCACGTTGTTGCCACAGCAACCCATTCAGATAGCTTGGTGAAGCTAAGATTCATGTTCTTTACTTTTCAATGATCTTATTTTTTTTGTACCTTCTGCATGATTCCCTTCTCGTAGTAGTAGCGCAAAGATCGGCTGAGCTTGTCGTAGTTCATCGCCGGGCGGTTCTTCTGGATCCCCCATCGGCGTGCCACCTTTGCATCAAACACACACACACATGCAGTCAGTAAAACATAAGCAAAGAGAACAACGCCAAAAACACGCAGACCTTCACGGTCGACCTGATTCCCTGACAGGAGCGCTGCGACAGCTGTGATGTTAAGCAAACTTATGAATCCATATTTTCCTAATGATTGTAATTAGAGTGCGTCCAGCCTGAGCGGAGCTGATCAGGGTTGTGTTCATTAGGAGCTCGTCACACACCCAGCGGCGAAGGCAGCAGATGTTACAGCACCTGTCTACAGGACCACCCACCACCCGGCCTTGCAGTCCAAACCCACAGCCGCCGACGCCGCTCGCTTCAGCTACTACCCTTCAGTTTTATTTATCCATTTCCCGCTTCTCTCAGTTTGTGCGTGGATCTACTTTGCTTTCACAAAAAGTGTCCTTTCACCTGACACCCCACTTCAAATGCAGACGCCGCTCGCTACCGTGCATTCGGTCACCTGATGGCATGAATGGACCCCCCTGTTAGCCGCAGCTGGCCCGTGCCGCTAGACGCCGTCAGACTGCATGGACCTTTGCCAGGTACCCCTCTATCACCTCCTTTCTACACTCCCAAACCCCCCGCCTGCGCCCTGCATCCTCCCCCAGCCTCCCAGCAGTGACTGAGCCCCACTGTGAGTGATGTGGGCGCACACAGACGCAGCCTCTGTTTCCATTTCAAACGGCACCAACTGTCAACATGGGTTATATTTAAAGGAATATGGGGTGTGAAATATTTAGAAGGGGGCTGGCCGTGAGGGGCGGTTGGTTAGATGTGGTTGAGTACAAGAAGAGTAAGAAAAACAACAACTATTAACCGCTTTTTGGCCACGTTGAGATCAGAGGGCCTCTTCAGATGTTGACCTCTGACCTTTAGTCTGAATTTATCAGGCAACCTGTTTACCAGTGTGGCACATTTAGATGCAGAAAAAACAACCTAGATGGCTGCAAGTAACAATTTATCTTTGTTGTTGGATAAAACTTCTTCAAATTGTTTGTTTTGTTGAAAAAAAAAAAAAAATCGAAAAGTATTTAGTTTAAAAACAAACTTTAAAAACTGGGAAATAACGCCGTCGCACAGAAAAGCAACTGGTTTTGTTGGGAAGGTTGAGTCCAGAACCGTCACTGCAATGACCCTCAGGGTTTAACAATGCTGGGGGGTTGTCTCTCACCTCCTCTGGCTCGATGAGTTTGAACTCCATGCCGCGGCCGGTCCACGCAATGAAGTGGGAGTTGGACGGGTCGTCCAGCAGCGCCACCAGGAACTGCCACAGCTGCAGGGAGCCTCTGCGCTGGTACGACGGGCCCTCGCGGTACAGGCCGGACTCCTGCTTGATGTCGCCTGCAGAGCACATCACAGCCCGTTACAGCCTGACGTGTGCAAGAGGAATGGAGTCGTATTCAACATGCACTTTTACAGGACTCACCTTCAGCCTTTTCAGGCACAACACAGGTATCGTCGTAGAAATGCCTCGCCACTTTGTCGAACATACAACCTGCAAAAGAAGTGGACTCGTTTTAATGTCGTGCAAAGAAAATCAAACGTGCACCTTCACAACAGAGACACGGATCATCGTTGGTACCTTCAGTCCTGTTACTGTGAGCCAGATAGCCGTCTTGCCGTAAGTAGACGGAGTGGCAGCTCGGCACTTCAGCTGAAAAAATGGGAAAGCGGGTGTTAAAGGGCCTGAAGGCAGCATTACGAACACTATCTCAGTTATCTGAGACCAGTCACAGCCTGTTCACTCAATGCACCACTGGCTCTGATTAAAGAACATGCCCTCCAGCGCAGGGCATCGCAGCGGCTCCCGGCCCCGGGCGAGCTCACTATATCACCCTGCTGATACGCGCTTCGAGCGTCTCCGCCCAGAGGAGGATTTACTGCCGAGTAAAACACAGCGCTTGTGTGAAAACACAAGTTGATAGGATACAGGAGGTTTTTTTTTTCTATCAGAACGTGAGGGCGCAGGATGCTTTTTTTTTTCATAGAACTTATCTGAGGGACGTAACATGAGCCAAAGAAGAACAACATTAAGTGTTGGAGTAAATCCAGTTATCACAAAGAAAAAGCAGCATTTTTTTGCATTAGATTTGGCGGAGGTTTACCATTTATTAACTTTATCAACAGCAGATTTTCAAAACCAAACTTTTTTTTTTTTTTACCAATCATGAGATTCTAATTATTTCTTCATCACATAATTCAGTGTTGTGAGAGAAGCCTGCACTTCTGTACAGAAGCACATGTTTACTGGTCCGCCTCGCCTCCCCCACATTGACTATCCATTCACCGTATGTCAGGACCTCCCAAGATACAGACGTCGCAGTCGTGGCTTGTGATGAAACGGGTTACAAAGTGAACGTCGATAAACAGACTCTTCGTTTGGTCCCATAAATATTTCTCTGAACTTCATCAAAGTAATGGGCTCGTGGAGGAAATTGGCGCTAATGAAATTACCAGCTCCCCTCCCATCCTCTCCGTCAGGCCTGCTCCAGTCAACAAGCTCCACTGTGGCCGCTAATAAATTCTCTGTGATACTCCATCATCTACTCAGTACAGTACAGCACCGGACACGACACTGGCGAGACTCACGTACACATAAAACATACTTACAAACCAAAAGCCCGTTTTCATATTGTTTTCACGAAGCATGGTGTCATTTATAGTTTTATTACAGTACTACTTCCTGCTGCACTCAACGCTTCTATCAAGTGCTGAGACAAACAGCAAAGTCTGGAGACAAATTTAAATAATTTGGATTATTGATCCTGTGCTGGTTGCATGTGTTTAAATGTAACATTATTGCATTTCTTTCTTAATGAATGTGCATGATTTGTACACTGCTGTTAACAAGCTACATGCTGGTAGCTTCAAGAGCGCTGCACCAGCTGCAAAAGAGTTGCAGGAGAGAGAACGTCTGAAAATCCAGTGATAATATCTGGTGTTGAAAGGCCACAGTCATGAACATCAAAGTGAACTTGCAACTGAAAATCCCAGTTGCCTGGCTTTTTCATGAAAAAAAATGACCAAGCTGCTTCGAGGACAGCACGTTAAACGAGAACAGGACGGCCTGAAAGAGAGTTTTTTTTTCCTAACTTCATCACCATGGGAAGAGGTAGCTTTTCCCCATGACTGGTCACACAGTCTCCTCCAGCTCTGCCTCTCCTGGGTCCCCTCGGTCGGCCTTGTGAATGAAGCCAGCCCACCAGCGTATGTTCATTCATGTCCTGATGCAGTCTCTGGCTACGTGGAGGCCGCAGGCTGCTGATTAGCTCCCTTTACTCTCTAAATTAAAGGGAGCGGACAAGCGTGGGAGGGCGGATTTTGGATTGTGACCAGGCCTAGCCCCCACTCTTTTCTATTAGAGCAACACAGGAAATGGTGACCGGCGCAGACACCCGGCCCCACCAGATCTCCTGCCTTAATAATGGGCAAACCTAATCAACGCCACCCCCCCTTCCTCCTATGTCATCTCCCATTCCTGAAATGATAATGCTGTAGCTGCAGAAAGACTGCAATCCTCTTCACTAACCAGCTGAAGAGTTCAACACTCACTATCACTTTGTTTCACGTCTCACCTGAGTCATAGGTGAAGTCCCTCGGCTCCTGCTTGATCATCATGGTGGCAGGGTACGCGTGGGGTAGCGGCGCCCCCATCATGGCCGGATGTTCGAACAGGGGATCAGTGTACTCTTGCTTGAAGCCTTGAGGAGGGAAGGGAATGCTGGGCTCTGACATCTGCCGGTGGTAGATCGGCCGTCCGTCGCGAGCCATCGTCGGCGGGGAGGGGAACGAATGGCACGGCTCCGAGAGCTGGCGTCGAAATCTGACAGGAAGTAAATAAATAATTTTGAAATACATAAAGGCATATGACTTCAATACTAAAATGAAACATTTGGATTTAGATGAAATCTAATAATTATTTTGTAATCAATTGTTCATTTGATGTTAAAATCATAATATCAGGGGTTTTTTTTTATTCTTACGGCAATAAAAATAAACTTTGGAAAATTTGATTAAACATTCTGATTGTGATCAAGTTATTTTTCACCTCGTCAAGCCAGAATTCAACTTGGCCATTGACTGTATATAAGAAGTGGACACAGCGACTGTGATGTCACCCAGCAGACGCCATCTTGGCCACATGAATGCTTCATTACAGCCACATCAAACCTGTTTCAAAGTCATCGTTTCTATCATAGAATGTATAAAATGAGTGGATATAACCAGCCAATTGTCTACCCACAGACTTCTGGACTCAACGTTCTTTGCTGACACCATCTTGATCTTTTGTTAACACTAAATCAGAGCGAGGGGCAGTACAGCCGTGGTAGTTGGGACTTATCAATCCCACGGCAGCCACGCCTTAAAGCTTACCCTCCTTTATCAAAACCATCATTTACAAAATCAACATCATGTTGTGTTGAAGAAGACTTGAAACTCGTGAGACTTTCACACCTTTCAAAATATCTGAAACTCTGATCTGAACCTGCTGCTGTGACCTTTTGTCGTCTGTTTAAAATATCCCACATGTGACAGCAGAAGGCTGCGGGCGGCCGTACCTGTGGTCCATAGAGTAGGCGTTGTCAGGGAGAGGCTGCGAGGGCGGGATGTGGGCGTAGGTCCTGTCTGGTTTGGGTGTAGGGGCTGCCGTGGGTGAGGCATGATGGAGGGGTGACACGGGGGTGCTACAGGGGGGCGTCACTGGGCTGGAGGGCTTCATACCTGCAGGCTGCTTCTGCTCATAGGCACTGTAGCAGACAGAAAGATAAAATTACTGCTAAATCTGACAACCAGTGTAACAAATTGATAGATCGCAGTGGATTCTGGTAAAAAAAAAAAGAGAGAAAAGAAGATATTTTAAGTGCCCACCTGACGTTGTAAGGGCACTTCTCTCCATACTGGAGTTTGAAGGGCCGTTCTTGACTACAGGTGGAGCTGAGCTCTGAACAGGGGCTGTGCAGCTCTCTCTTGATCTTCAGCTGCAGTCCGTGGAAAGCCACTACACCAGGAGGGGAGAGAGAAAGAACTCATTTAGGTACTGAATCACAATAAACAACAACTTGATGGGGTCAAATAACGTGGAGCGAGGGCCCTCTAATGTCGTGAAGGTGTTAATGAGTATTTTTTTCTTTATGTCCCCATCTCACATGTTTACTGCAGACGTTTTATTTTTGGAAGTGTGAATAAGTCCCCAGAATAGCTTTAATACAGCCTGGACAGAAACGCTCTGTAGAGATTCATTTTCTAGCAGCTATTTACAGTCGGTTGAACCGCCGCCTCTGTCCTCAGTGAACAGAAACAAACTAGATATTGAACTCAGAGACTACGGTAAAGTTTTTACACTATTGAATAGATTTGCCCCAAAATTCATTGGGTTCTTCCTTCGCTCATGCTGCACCCCTCAAACAAGTTCAGTTAATACCTGTAATTCACATTACATAAACCCATATATATCTTTATATACCTTTATACGACTGGGATTTATGGGCCACATGCAGCAGCAGTTTTCGTCCGTGCCCCCCTCAAAGAGGAAACAACCCTACTGTGTTACAGGTACGACTGTGTGTATGAACGGCAAACATCACTGAGTCTAAGACGTGCACATTGAATGATTTCCCTTTTGAGTTATCCATCCACCAAAACTTGACATCATAGATCATCACTTGCACCACCCACCCGCTTCAAATCTCATTTGTACGGCTGTTTCCTGTTCGTGAAAACATCAGGGTGTGCGACGAGCTCCTATAAATGCTTCATCTGCTTTCAGCTGGCTGTCAATACATTGCAGACGACAACAACAGGACTCATTGATCTGAATGTGGGGTCGGGATGAGGGGGGGGGGCTCTCTGCCGATGGCCACACAGTGAGCCCGGTGCATCCGAGAGGCTGCTAAGTGCCCGATCCGTCCTGATTAACTTCCCATCATCTCGAGTCATGATCAACGCTAATCCAATTGGCTGCGCTTCTGACGAAAAGCCAGTCAGTCACAATGAAGTCGGGCTCAGGTTCACTTGTTAAGCGCCGTCTCACCGCGACTGCAGCAGCGAGGCCGTCCCGCGGCGCTCTATCAAACATGAGAGACGAGGTTGAAGGGGGTGACTTTTTGAGTGATGCTGCAGGCTCGGAGAAAGGAACTCCTGGGTCAACCGACGTACAAACATTAAGACATTTGATGAGCCATAAATCTTTTTTGGGAATATTTTTCTTAGGAAAACATCCACAGCGAAGGAGAGAGGACGGATGTTTTAGGGACTTTCTCACGGCATGACTGACAGCTGCCGTATGAGCAGGGGTCGATCTGCCAACACCTCATCTGACGCACAGCCGAGCCCCTGGGGGACGGCCACACGGACCCGGCATGACAAAGCCCACGGGTTGTTCGCGCCCCTCGCTGGGGGCCTGACCTTTCCGGGTCATCGATCAGAGGTCAAAGAGACACTTCCTGAGGAGAGACCTTTGACGACGCCGGCATGGTAGAGTCTCGTTAAGGGCTTACACAGCCAAAACAATACTTTACTGTTGGGATCACAATCAGAGTGACACATATAAACACACTTGTTTGTTTTCCTGAGTTCTGGTTTGGAAACTCACTTGACGCTCGACTAGATTTCTACAAATCAATGTCAGATTATTTCCAATGTTTGCTCCAAGCACCACGTCATCTATTAACAATAGCCTCACGTGTGCTGCAGCAGAGGGCCTTAAGTCAGAAATGTCACAATAGATTTCGTCAGCGGGGTGCCAAGGTACACAAATCAATAGTGAAGGCACTGCCTCGGACTAAAACAAGAGACTTCCTCTTTAGTCCAGAATGTCATGCCCATCACCGCTTGATTGCTCTCATTATCTACATATTGATTAACCGAGGTGGTTGGGTGTTTTAAAGAAGCAGTTAAAACAATTACTGGTTCTATTTTCAATGCAAATGTTTTCTTCTGTGCGCCATTTACTCAAATACTGTGTCACTTCTCCTTCTGCACGGATTTATTGAAAAACACATTTTACTGCTTTTCCAAACATTTCATTTTTTTTTTTAAATTTTAATAATAATTTAATCGTACTTGTTATTTTCCTGCCAATACTCACTACATAATAAATGAGCCCTTGGCCGCCGACTCAGCCACAAACTGTGTGTTTTGGCCCGAACCAGCGCCTATACATTTGGCAGATATTTCTCCAGTCCATTCATAAAAAAACGCAGGTCTTTTGGCAACGGCGAGAAACCTTCCATTCCATTTTCACCTACTGTAGGTGCTCGCCTTTGCTGTTAAGTGACGGAGGCTCAGATCTGCTGGTAATGTGTGGCCTCATTTTACACCTCCTCTACTCCTTTCGTTCCCTGCTAAGTTATGCTAATGGTAAGCATCTGTGTTGGAGTTTGAGACAAAGAAAATTCTCCCTCTCCTCCTTCAGCCTGAGGACACTTTAGCTTCGAGGCCCGCACACATGCTGCTTCTGTGCTGCATGGATGGAGAGTGCAAAGTCGACATTGAGGGGAACTGACATTGTTTCTTGAGAGGTCATGGAAATGTAAAAGAACAACCGGGCTTTTTAACGTAGGGATCGAATATCTGTGATCGCCTTTCTTTCTTTGTTTCTCTCCATATCTGCCATCTGCTTTCTTATCTCCTACATTCACTCTGGCTTTCTCTTCACTGAAAGCAATATTAAAATAAATAAATAACCTGGTGTGGACTGGAGTGTGACTTCAGACTGGCTTCGACAAAGTCTTAAAGGATTTGCAACAGGACTGACTTGTAACTTCACTTGGACTTGAACCTTCTGACATGAAATTCTCCTCAAGCACAAATGTTATAACAATGCCATAAAAAAGCATTCAGCGAACAACACCTCCCATAAACAAAGAACCGAAATTATAAATAAGTGAATAAAAACATCAGCTTTTATAAATCATCTAAATTTAACCGTCTATTACGCTTTTGGCTTTAAAACTTTGGAAGGGCATTTTATTTGTAAGACAATAGGACTTGTTTATGATTCCAACCCCAAAGTTTTGGAATCTGGACTTGCTTGAGCCTCGTCTGAGTTGACCTGCGATTTGAGTGGAAAGACTTGAGGATGGCAAAACAAAGACTTGGTCCCACCTTCTGATAAAATGTTGATTTTAATGTTGTTCAATTTACTGCAGCGCCCAGCAGGAAAATCACGAAAATAAAAGTATCAAGTAAAAATATGAAATTATGGCGGCTGAAATTTAAAATTTAATCACTTTTCAATGAGCCGACATTTTTATATATTTCAATGGATCCACTGTTCCTAAATATCAGACTCCACATCAATTTAATGTTTTTCTGTGAACTAAACAAACCAAACGGTTATTTTAGTAGCTAAAGCTAAGCTAGTGTAGATAGCTAACTAGCTAAAATCAGGCTAATAACAAACAGGCTAGCACTACAACTTGACATTTTTTGGGGGGTTTAATTCTAGCGATATATATTTAAACTGGAAAGTTATTTTCCTAGTCAATGTTATCAAGCTAATGTAGATAGCTAACTAGCTAAAATCAGGCTAATAGCAAACAGGCTAACACTACAACTGAACTTTAGCTAACAAGTGGGTAATGCTTAAATAAAGCTAGACAAAATTGTGTTTCTGGCTAACCTAAAATTCAAAGCTGCATTAAATGCCTTCACAGTCCATTGAATTAATATTATTAACACGAGAGAAGCACGCACTTTATTTTTTTGTCAACTAATTTATTTTTAAGATGAACTACAGTCAGTCGAACCCACAATACTGGAGCACTCTAGTCTAGTCTATTCCTGATTGGGAACTAAATCTAAAAAGTAAGAGGCCTCAACTATATTATTCAATGTTTATTTTACTATATTGTTAGATTGGCCCTGTTGGAAATCCTAACTGTAGTACATTGTGCCTCTGTTGGGACTATTTTCAGCTGCGGACTTGGAGCGCGAGTATTTACGGCGGCAGGATGTTGTTTGTGGGCCTGACTCAAAATAAACTGCAGTGCCCAGTTAAATGACGCCGATGGGTCGTGTGGAAATGATCATGTCTGAATCATTAGTAGGATTTGTCTACACAGACAATATTAGTGTCACTGTCCTTCACATCTTTGTCTCTCTCTCTCACCGTCCGCCCTCCATCTTTCGGCTCGGTGAAACCCATATGGGAGAGCTGCCGGCTGGGATGGCTGCTCGAGCGCCCAACCACGGTGCCCTCACCCTCCCGCCATCTGTTAATGCCTCTCCAGTCTGCCACGGGTTTGCCAACAGGACAATTCAGATGGTCAGCAGACTCCTGCCACCGTGGCCACCCACCCTGGCTACCTCTGAAGGACAACGGGACAGTCTCGGTGACCTCTGGTTCTCTACTGTACATCACGCCGCCGCTCCTCCATCTTGGATTTCAGGGGAATTCACACCTTCTCTACCGTGATGTGTGTTGTGAACAATATAAAATCAAGTCTGATGAACTTCAACTTGAATCAATGGTTGTAAGCGGGCGCAAAAAAAGAGACAAATAAAGGTTTGACCTTAAATTAAAAGGTTAGAAAAACTGAGGTTTCAAGGTGTAGGAGTACCGATGGCAACAGGAAGATCTCAGGCGCACATGGGCTTAAGAGATGTAACTTAATGCCAGATCCCTCGCCTAAATATTATCTGTGACCACTAAAATGCCAGGTTGCCAATGCAAATATCTTTGTTCCAAATATCATCACTTATGCATTTTGTCCAACCTTGCCTCCAGGTTAAAGGGGCGTTGAGGACATCGGGAAGATGCACAGTTTTGTGTCGTTTCCCACAGATTCACTTGGCTCATCTGAAAGACATGTGCTCGCCCCGGGTTCCCACTGAGCTCAACTCACTCACATTTCTGTCCACACCTTGGCACAACTTCCTCCAGAAGCGGACGGTGCCAAGTCACCAGTCGCCGTGCGCAAAGCGTCGAGCACAACCAGGTGAAGCACGACTAACTGACTGCTCCGTCCTTATTGCCGTGAGGGAAAGAATGAGCTCAACCTCAGAAGTAATTTTTATTGCTGAGTATTCTTAGAAACTAAAATAAATGAATTGTGTAAAAACACCTAATAAAAAAAGGGCCAGAGGGGCCAAACTGAAAACGATAAATTTGGTAATAACTAATATTAAACTCCCAGATTTAGAAAATCTCACCACACTGCACAAAAGGCACTTTGAGGAAAAGGTCAAGGAGGGGTATCTTGCAAGAAATCTTATTTTAAAAAACTTGACAGCAGCTTCCCAATGTTAAAAATATCCCCTCGGCCCCCTCACAAAAAATCAGCCACAATATTTTGATGTTTCCTTATGCAAATAAGTCTCGGTGCAATAATAACTCAGTGGTGAGAAGCACATTAGCGACAGAGGGAAAGGAGGAACAGAGGCGCCCCGCACCCATGCACCTGTCTGCAGCTCTCCAGAGTGCACTTCTGCGAGCAAAGGTGAGGGTGCCGAGAGACGAGGTAAAACACACACAATCTCCCCGAGTAAACAGTGAAAAAACCACAGATACACACTCTGAGACACACACACACATAGAAGGAGCGACTCGTACTCACAGGTTTCAGTCTGGAAGTCTGGAACAAACTGCTCGTCATTGTCGGGAACTTGAGCTAAAGACACAAACAGAGGAGAAGAAAGAGAGTGATTGTTTCTGATGTGATGATGTTCGACGCAGCATTGATCACAGCTCCACTAAGTCCCAGAGCCTCCTCTGGCAAACACACGATATTGTTTGCTGCAAAAAGTTTAACCAGATTTTAATGACAAAATTTCTTTCTCTCCTTTTTTTTCTTTTTTAAAGAAAACATGCCATACATGATTTAAAGGATCATGACAAAATGTTTTATTTTCAACTGCGTCGTATTTACTTAAAATTAGAGATTATTATTATCAACAAAAGATTATTTGTCACCTCCATTTAAAGAATCTTTTAAAGACATCATGAAAATGTTAAAATACATAATTTTTTTTTACCATAAATATTTTTATGGCTGATAAAAATGAAAAAAAAATCTCTAAATAAATAGCACAACTGTTTAGAAAACTATCTACTTTCTAAGTCCACCCTTTCGGCTCATTGACTGCTCCGCAGCCTCGGCTCGCGCTCATCGCCAGCAGCCAAGCACCCATTGTTAACAGCATCTAATTGGCTTCTTCCCTACTGGTGAATCCACCTGTACCTACCGAGTCAGGTCTGTTCCAAACCTCGCAATACTTCACCTGAGCCTCGAACGCCTCTGCACTCAGGCTAATGCTAAAATAATGAAGCCTGCTCTGGCTCCAATTAAGCTTGTGCATATTCACATCACACACATTTACACTCGGTTTTTCCAGATCCCTAAAGTTCGACTCTCTCCGGCAAAAGGAGATTTAAATGTGTCATCGACACAGTCTATTTATAAATCACAATGGAGGTGCATCCTCATTATCGCAGGATCAGTAACATGTCTCATCATGTCTGGAGATGTTTAAAACCAATAACTGATTTTCCATTTTTGTCCCTCTTGATATGACGTGGGATGTTTTTTTTTGTTTTTTTTCCCAAGCCAGAGGTGTGAATTGAAAAGAGTAAACGGTGATCAGATAGAGAGGAGTGAGTTCTCTATATTGTTTGGATGTCGAGTGGTTAAAGACAGCAGAACATAAAAAAAGGTTAAAGATAACGCCACTAGTTTAAATGTTATTCTTTAAAATACAATTTGTATTATAGCCCAGATTTCGTAAAGGGCCAAGACACCAAAAATTGCAATATGATTTATAATCGATATAAATGAAAGGAATACTTCAATCCTCAACACTTTGACTCTAATTATGTCTTTGTCCTTTCAACAACACACTGCCACATATATCAAAACCCTTCGACAACAGAAATACAAATAGAAACAAGAGTCTGCTCTCTTTCAGGTACCCCGAGTTAGAAATGGACAAAGAGACACAGTAAAGAGGGCAGTAGTGTGTCTGCGTCCAAAAGGAGGTACAGGATGGATGAGTCACCGGCCTCAGTCTGTGAATGAGCCAGCTGATCCCTGCAACAAACTCCCGGGGAGAACGGCAGAGCTGGAAATCTGCCGCCATTCACAAAACAGGAAAAAAAAAAAAAAAAAAAGGAGGGAGAGGAACAGAGAGGAAGAAAGGATGAGGAGAGAGAAGTTGTGAAAAGTGAGGCCTGAGCTGGAGCAAAGTTTATTTCAAAGACAAATGAAGCCTTCAGCACCAGAATTTCACAGACGAATCGGTGCAGGTTTTTTCTTCCTGGCACTTAAAGGAGTCCAAGAAAAAAAACCTGGTTGGAGGTGATGGGTAAGAGGAGGGTTTAAGGGGGGAGGGGGGGTCAAACATATGCCTGTCAGCTGACAAACCCCCTTGAATCTCTCGGAGTCGGAAATTCAGTCTGTCTCTCATAATTCCTCCTCTTGTTCCAATTACCTGAACTAATAAATCTCAGAAATGGGACGGTATTCCTTTTCATCTTAATAGACAGGAAGTCATTCATTAAATCTACAATCTTGAAGTGCACATCATCACATTGATCCATGACAGGCAGAACTGTAATCCTTAACGGTAATACCTCTTATCAGCCGCCGCCATCTCTCTCCTCACTTTGGATACTGAAATATTAAAATCGTGTCTGATTCTTTTTTCCTTCTTTTTTTTTTTTTACACGCCCTGAGGTGTCCGACGCGCCGCCTCATCATCTAACAACTCCTCAGAGTCGGCTCAACTACTCCAATATCTGTTTCAAAAGCATACTTCTCATTTTTTAAACCCGCGTTGGGATTACACTGCCAGCATTTTCAAATGTGTTAAAGAATGGATGGATCCTATAAATGATTGAGCATCTTATTCACCTGTGTAAAAGCTAAAAAACCTCTCCGGACACTTTTCCAGGGGATCTATTACGAGTCAATTCTTCTTAAAACCCAAAGGAAAAAAAAAGGATTAAACTTGATTCAATTATATTGTGAGTTTAGAACGAGAGCCGTGGCTTTAAAACCTGGACTAAATATTTTTGGAGGCAGGTTTTAAATTTAAAAACTTGTATGTAATTTTTTTCACAATAAAAATTAAAATCAATCTTATTACAGTAAATACTTAATAATTTTTAAATATCAAAATTTAAGTTCTTGATTAGAACTTGAACAGAAATTGTACATGTTAATTTTTAGTAATTTATAAATTAACACACGTAAATATGAAGCAATGAGGTTTATGTCATCGTACGACGCGTGTACGAGAAGAGACGCAGGCTGGTTGTAACAAACGGAGGCGACAAGTCGACTTTAACAACAGTGTTGGCGTCTATTTACACTTTCACTTATCAGAGGAGTTATATCCAAGCAAAATCGTTAACAGCCAGTTTGTCCTTTCGTACTTCAGATAAAATACAAAAATCAAAAAGTAAGTTGCATCGTATTGACACGTATGACAAGACGTAAAGAGGAACATGCACATCAAAACACAGCAAAGATTTCAAAAACTAAAATAAGATGAGCAATATTCACCACTAACCGAAACTTCGGTGCTGCAGACATGGAGGGAAGAGGACACTCGCGCTTAAATCCTGAAGCATCACGTCTTAGTTAGACCACAATGAGCAAGTCTTGCCATTAGAGGAAAAAAAATATATATATAAAAAAAAAAAAAAATCAAAGAAATTGATGAATTTAAGAAAAATTAAAATGGATTTTCGCTTTTAGAGGCCGAGTCTATTTTTTGGAAGAAAAAAAATCATAGATCCATTCTCTCTTTTTTTTTTTTTGCCGCCAAAGCATAAAACTGAAGAAGACAAGGTGATGGTACAGCTGTAGAAGATAGAGGTGTGCTGAGAGGAGGCACAGAGAGAGAGAGAGCAGATGAGAGAGAGAGTGAGAGACAGAGAGAGAGAGAGAGAGATGGTAGGCTACAGCAGAGCTCTGGTGGAGGTGGAGGTGGTGGCGGCGGCGGCTGGCGTGCAGCACGTTAGCTCCTGCCAAAAGCAGAAGAGACAGTGAGCGTCGGAGAGCCTTCTCCTGGTAATTTGTGATGACACTCTCTGGGTAGAGCCTCCTCGGTCTCCCTCAAGACCCCTCGCTCACAGTCTCTAATGTATGCATGACACACAAGGTGCCTCTTCCACACAGGGTTTTAATTGGACTGCGATGCAAGGCATGTAACTCCAGGCAGCTTTATTCCACCCCCAACCCCCCCACCCCCTCACCACCTATCCATTTTTACCCATCTCTCCTGCCTTTTTTTTTTTTTTCGCTGGAGATTTAAAACACTCACCCTCTGCCAGCCAAGTCTCCTGCAGCCGACTGAGGTCCTGGAAGAGCTCTGGAGGGGGAACCAAAGCAGTAAAGACAGTTACAACAGCGATGACTTACTTCATTAAGGCAGGCTGATACGCTGTCAGAGCCATTGGGGCTCGTGTGTGCCTAATAACAAGTCAATTTGTGTCTCTGACCACTAACGGAGGCTTGTGAGAATCAACACAGGCCACTGTGTTGTAATTGAGATTGTGTAGTTAGCGGTACAGGTGGTCACAGACCAATTGAATTTTGCTAAATGTTTAGGAGCCGTGAAATTAACTTCTCCCACTGCCTTCTCGCCTTACCTTCAGTGTCCAGAGCCAGGTCGGACTTAATGAATTTTCTCTTTCTGTCATTTGCTGGCCTCTCGCAGCTCTTGTCTTTCAGCTTCTGCAAAACAAAAAGACACAAATCAATTATTTTCTTTCCCTTACTTGATTCTGTTGTTGGCTGTAAATGGATGAGACTCAGTGAGCCGCCTCATTGATGCCTCGTGCACCTCTAACAAAACCTGAGGCAAAACATATCAGATATAATTAACACACTGCAACATGGTGCTTAACTGTGTAAAGTAGTGGGCACCTTTGTTCAGCTTCTCGTATTTGATGGTGAGACGGAACTTAAAAAGGTCCCTGAGGGGGAAATGAGACTTGGCAGCAGCAGCAGCAGCAGCACAGAGAGAGAAAGAGATCAGAACAAATAGGAAGTATTGGAGAGAGGGACAGACAAGGAAGGAGTGAAAGAGAGATAAAGGGGATAAAGTACGGCATGCAGTGTGTGCCTGTTATCTGATTTGCCTCGAACTAATCTCAGATTGTGACGACTCACTTTGGAATTACAGTAAGGCACTTGCTGGTCGTGAAATCCATCCATTCTTCACCGCTGTGGCTTTGATTCACGTGCAGAGACTCCAGTGTCCTGTCGGGCCAGCCTTTAAAAATACAAGAGAGGTGGTTATAAGTCAGAAAAGATACTTAAGATTGAATCAGAAAAGCGCCGATTGATGCGCAAATCTGGAAAATGTTTTGCCGACGCAAAAACACCTCCGGCGATTGATTGCTGCAAACTTGTGGTGCGTAAACGAGGCGCGCGGTGCTGCAGGGCGCACCGGGATGCTCCGACGGTGGAGGAACTTCAAAAAGCAGAAGAAGAAGTAGGATACAAACTCATCGGTACTTACCGAGCGACGTCGCGCCACTTTTTTTTTGTATCCGCGTGCAGGGTGCCACGGAGCGGCCGCAGGATCTCCACACACCCGGCTGCTGCCTGCGCTTCTCCCCGTTCACTGTTTTGCCTTCTAGCGGCTTGGCATCGCCTCCCGGGGCCTCCCATGGAAACAAGCCGCACTCCGCTTCCTATTGGTTGTCAATGTCTTTCATTGGATCAGATTGCTGGCAGTCAAATCAGGCAGCACGGGAGAGAACTCGGTGTCAACATGGAGATGTCATGTGTGTTTTCTTCCTCTTAAGTTTGGACTCTGGAGATACTCGAACAGCGAAAAAACAAAATGCACTTTTGAAGTTTCCTTTGCAAACTGCACCTGCACAACCCTCCCTCCCCTCAAACCCATTTACACACACACACACATACTCTCACACACACCCCCCGTCCTCTCCCGGTCAAGTTTGTGTCCATGGTAACGGTGTTTTGAAGAGACTCCAATGGGACTTGTTGGAGCGCCAACTTCCCTCTCCTGTAAGGGATACTTTGTTGAGACCTGCAGGAGCCACTGACCTGGAAGTGAAGCGCAGGTCACCGGGAAAAAAAAAGAGGGAGGTGTCCAGACTCCCGACTTCATGGCCGATTATTAAAGGGAAGTTCCCAAAAAGTTTAAAGCATGATGTTTATTTTTTCTTCCCAATGAAAAAGATGCGCACATAAAACACAACAGCTCCTGAGAGCAGCAGGCAGTTTTCCTAAATCCCCTTTGGACATGTAATTTATCTGAAACCCTGAAGTGTATCTCTAACTTCTGAATCCTCTCTGAACTATAATCCTGACCGACAGTGCGATTTATACTCACATTTAGAATATTACACAGAGCAACATGTGAAGAAAAGACCAGAAGTTTAGGGCGTCCGACAGCGACAGTTATCTGCACTTTTTGTATTATTGTTGTACAAATTGTTCAGCGGTCCACCTTGAATCGTCCTCCAATATACCCCAATATTGTAATTCTACTACTGCATGTCTGTTCTCTCTGTATACCAGATTCGACTGCCTTTTCTCCCATTAAAGGGTTAATTTGGAGGCTTTGCTCATCTGTGTCACAAATTTCGGTCAAGTCAAGCAAAAAATAAAAGCCTAAAATGTACTTTATTACTCTTCTTGAGGTTCTGTTAGACCACAGTTGTTTGGTTCCAACCATCAAAGTTTAGAGACAGAGTTTGTGTTCCTGCAGTTACGTGCATCCAACAAAAGTTGCACTGCTGACCGACAGATCCGGTATAAACCCTGGAAAGGGAACTTTACCTCGCATTAAACACTTGACTGAAAGATGGACTTATCGGAAGTCAGCAGCGGTCACGCTGATGCCATCTTGGATCCAGGCAGGGTTCAATTACCAGGTGGGTGAAGTGGATGTGAAGTGAAGTATCATGTCACTGCTGCTGAACCCGCCTGAGGACGGAGAAACGCAGGTCAAGTGCAGGCGTCCACCCAACTGACACCGAGACTTGCAGTGAGCTAAGTGCCGCATCGGGCAAAAGGATAAAAAGATGTTTTTTGAACTTAAAAATGGGCTTCTGGAAGATGCTGCTGATGCTTTGATCCATTACAGTCCAGCTGACGGTGCCTGAATGCACCTCATACATGTCCTAGTGTGTCCTACATTACTGCACACTCTTCGTGAGCATTCTGCAGAGGGTGAACACCTTTACATGTTGACATGTGGCCCGAATGCAATGAGCCAGGCTTGACATGGGTCAGTTTAAGGCCATATAAGGTGGACTTGTAGTCGAGTTCGGGCCCTGGTAAAGGTGGAAGCTGACATTGTTGGCTACTGTTACTATTGGGTGTCGTTTTCGGCTCGACCGTAGCATCGGTCATTGATCTTTAAAAATAAATAGCTGCATACAGTTTTTAACTGAGATGGGGTTCAACTCCCTACAGTTTGCATATTGGTGATACAGGCACGTGCTCTGAACATCCATGTGCCCCCTTAACAAGCTTACCGGGACCCAAGCCATCAGCCTGTACCAAGATGGCCACGCCTCCACTGCACTGGTTTAATTATTGCAATTACTCATACCCATCTTGTATTGAACAATACTTGTTTCCCGTTGTACGAATCAGCCACTTCCAGTCTGCTATCAGGATACAGATACAGATCATTTTGCTGGTGAGCAGATTCAATGACGTCACCACGCACCTTTTTATTTGCACAGCAGCTGCAGTATCATCATAGTTTATCGTCCTTTACACAAAAAGGATTTTAAATGTTTCTCAGAGTGACAAAGTTCAAAACACAAATCACACCAGGAACCATATCAACAACAAATACCTTTTTTTTTATTATCTGCACAATTAGTAATTATTTCCATCTTCAATTTTTCTCAGTCAATGTCAGCAGGCAAATTTTTTTTTTAAGCTAGAACAACATGTCTGGTTTTCTAGAGTGAATCAGAAAAAGAAATTGTACAGAAATACAAGCTCACTGTTCACTGTACGAAAACAAAGAGATGCAGAGTCGCCGGGTGTCCCTGTGTGGCCCTTCTGAGAGAGTTTAGCCTCGAATGATCCTCAGAAAACATGCAAACAAACACGTTTTAGCAGCTGTGTGAGTCATGCTGGTCTGTCTGTAGGAAAAAAAAACAGGAAGTGGTGTGTGCATCTGAGATTGAATGAGATAAATAATGTCTAATTAAAAGTTTGCAATGTGTAAAATTTTCATTTATTTATATATAAAAAGTAATATGAATATATTTCTTCATAGGTGCACTATAAAATAATATGGACAGCATGTGCACACTGTATTAAAGTATTACATGGGATTGATCTTTCCGCTCTTTATATATATAGTTGTTTTGTATTTAGACTAACGTGTGCATGTGTAGGCAGTGGACTGTAAACACTCATTGGTAGACACCAGAACAAATCAATGACCAGAGGAGGTCACAAACTGCTTCTTGTGGACATCCAGCTAGACTATACAGTACTTCCACTAACATGCAGTCTAATTGAACACTTGAAAAAGTACCTGAGTACCTGTTCAGAAAAATCACAGGACGACCGTACAAACACGGCCACCTCATAGATAAAGATATGGTTTAACCGAGCACCACCGTAGATCGTTCACTTGGTCACTCATGCAACAACTGAAGTTCGCGCAAAAACTGTGCGACGTCAACCCGAATGTCATGCATTTAAGAACAATCAACAATCATTCCCGATCCTTCCAATGCACATAGCAGAAGAAAACAAGACGTGACGATGCAGAGAGCTTTAAAAGTGATTCTTCTTCTCACCACTTACAATCACTCACGAGTGAAAAAGAAAAGCAAAGAAACTTCACTTAACAAATCAGCCTCGAACTCCAGATATGTCGGCTCCCGACGCCTCAGTCACTGCCCATCATGCATCAGGGGGGTTTGCAAAAAACGGTCCAAAAAACACATCAATAGCAGCGAAATATGAATAAATAAATAAATAAGTATCACATTCATCTGTTGGGTGCGTGGATCACCACATGGATCACAACAGCGAAGAATAACAACTGACTTTCAGGTAAAAATTGTTTGTGGACTTCCAGAAATAGCCTCGGTATTTTTGGAGCTAAACTACATCACACGTTGTAGATGAAAGCGCCACTCCACCCGCATCGTGGATTAAATCTCCTCCTGGCTCAGGGCGACACTTACAGAACCTACGTCGTGCTACTCCGTGCCGGGCTTTCAAAACCGGCAAAAAGACCCCCCCTTCTTCACGAATGGGCTGAGTGAAGATCGATTTGTGACCGTTGCTCTCCACGTGCTTGTGAGGACTCGAAGGTTTTTTACGGCGGATCAGTCCTTGCTCTCTGTGCGAGTTCTTCTGATGAACGAGGAGAAGAAGCTTCGGCTCGGTTGAGGCCCCATCAGCATGGGAGCCTGGTTCTTGTGCACGATCTCGATCTGGCGTAAGGAAGAAGCAAAGGGTGGAGATTTAGCTTTAAGCTGGTGAGCATGTTGAAATTTATGCTGACGCGGAGAAATTATTGTCTGTCTTAGTTTCGTGGTACAGAAACAAAATCGAATCAACAATTTAAATCCTACTTTTTTCAATTCATTTCAATACTGTCCCATATGGGTCCTGGGTCCGTACCATACACTGTATATATCAAAATATATCTACTTATCAGAGATATGAACAAACATCAAGCATGAAAAAACAACGTAAAACGACAGAAACCATCTTTGGGAAAAGATTAATTGGCGTATACATTGATTATTTATTTTGAACTATCCGCTAACATTGAGGGGCGGGGCTTATGAGTTATACTGCAACCCACCATTAGGGGGCGATTGAGATCTTGTGGCTCTACTTTTGGTGAACTGTCACATACGGTTTTCCCTACAAGGGTGCAAACTTGGCTCAGCTTGCTTTAGCTTGGCGCGGCATTTGCATTTCCATGACAACGGGACTTCCTGTTTGAAGTTGTCTTAAAACTGATGAAGTATTTGTAATTGATTGATAAAGCGAGCTGATCCGTGACTGGTGGCCAAAGGAGCGGCTGTAAAACGGCGCATGAACATTGCATTTCCTATCAATTCTTCAAAATAAAAGTCCACAATAAAGGCTTTTATTCTGAAACAGCAAAACAAGGAGAACTGGGTTTTAATCTGTAACTTAACACCGCTGAGTTTCATGACTTACAGCTGATGGAAGCATACAGTGAGGTGGTTTACGGGATGAATATTACGGGAATAGTATCTGACAACATCCTGTCTCCCCAATAATGATGCCATTCCTGTTGAAGGTTGAAATTGAAGATCAATGGAACAACAAATACCTACCATCAAGGGTTGTCATATGAAGTGCACAGTTCATTACACTGCTGCAGAGTCTAAACGCAGTAATGGGAGAGGAAATCCTACTATCTGCATTAAAGGGGCCGCATTTACTTCAAACAAAAGCTGCTATTCATTGTACTTGTACTCTGTCTCATCAGCAATTATGTGCTTTTGTGGCCTTTCTGTCATCATTATAGATGATTGGACTTAATGTTTCTGGTGTACTTGAACACAGGATGTAGGAAGATCTGAAGGGAATACCTTTAACGAACGTATGCCATGTCAAGTATTTGTATAAAACATGAGAAATAAGATCAATTCAAACAGATTAGTGATACCTAATAATCGAATTAAAGGAAAATTGGACATGCATTATATGTAAGACTTGTAGGTGGATATTTATCAGTATAATTGCAGACCTGCTCATCAAAGCGACGGAGTTACATGTCATACGCCGCTTCAAAATGCAAATGGTTTGATAGTGTTAAATATGTTATGCATGCAGAGGAACTGGGATGCATTTGCATAGTTGTTGTTAATAATTAGTGGGGTAACATCCCACTTTTATAAGCATTTAACAGGTCAGTGATTCACAGTCAGCAACGATGTGCGCTATGAATAACCCGCCGTGGAAACCATTTCAACACAATTATGGATTGTCAGACGCTAACTTTGCTCGGCGGAGTCTTGCCAGCACGTTGAAGAATACTTGCCACGCCACTCGTTTGGTCACGCGGCAAGTTTTGAGCCCCGTCTCATTGATCTATATGTAAATCCCAGCTGTACTTCATCTGCAGTGGGGTTGTAATTAAAACTAAACACAACCTTAATCAACGCAAAGTGAGTGAGTTTCATCTGGAGGAATAAACATCTTGGACACAGAGAGCAAACACTTGTGGAGGGAGACCTTTTGAGACGTAATCAAATCGGAAGACTTGGGTATATGTTATCATAAATTACAGCACAAAAGCAGTGGTTTGTGAACCAGATAGCAACGATGTCTTTCTGTTTGAGTGTAATTAAATTAGCCATATAGGGTCAAATCTGGCGTAAGCACATCATAATGATTACAATTAAATTGGCATAATCCCTGATAAAGAACTGAAACTGAGAAAGTAGAATAGAACAGTTGCTTTCATGCATTCAGGATTGTAGTTACCATCCATCACTAAACATTTTTCTCATGCAGAAGTGCAGCTTATGAACATACATGACTGTTAGGGGCCTCAATGGCTGAAGAACTTTATTTTTATTATTTTACAGCGACGAAAAAATTAAGTATTTGATTTATTCTGCTTTTGAGTGCGTATAACTTATCGATGCTTTGACAAACTCTGTGTCTGTCCGTCTGCCTATCGCCGGAACCACCTGCATGCGACACATAATGTGGAAACACTTACGGTGCAGGGAGTCTGCATCCACGGCTCACCGTCAATCTGCATCGGAAGTGATTTACTGGTCCTGTGAGGGACAAACAAGAGACGATGTCACCACGGAAAGTTGTTGAAATGTTTAAAATAGGACCAGGTTTTTATTTAAATGACTGAAAGTAATTATTCAGTCATTTAATACCCAATTTCTGACTAAGAAAATGGAGATAAGATGCTAAAAGAAATAAACAAGCGAGCAAAATAAAATGCAAAGGTTTAAGGTTTAAGCTCTAACCTGATGGTCACGGAGGAGCACTGTGCCAGGCGTCTGCCGGCGCTCTTCAGGCCCGTGTAGATCTGACCCATCTCCATGGCTCCCTCGAGCCCGACCACCTCCAGCAGCTGGTCAGACAGGTCTGAACACACAGAAACATGCGGTCCACTTCTTTTATACAGTCTATGGCCTTTGCAAAGAGATACGCTGATAATAAAATCAATCAAAAGAAGCAATCAATGAGGAATGAAGGAAATGTAGAAAGAAAAAGAACAACAAATCAGCTATTAATTAAACTGCGCCGGAAATGCAGAGCAATCTTGTGATAATATATTTATTAATTTCTCTTCTGTTTTGCAGTTATGAGCATTGATTTTGCCCCGGTTGGAAGCTCGGTGTCACGCAGGGCCCATCTGTTTCTGCGGCCTGCTCTGCCTCCGACTCCTCATCGACTCATCCCTCCACAAATTAAGAAGCTGCTGCCTCTCTGCTGGGAGTACACACACACACTAATTGAAAATAAGACCCCATTTTTAAGGCCCATGTGTGCGTGCTAGCGAGTTAGCTCGCTGTCAGCGGCGCCGCTTCATCCCTGACATGTGCCCTCAGCCGCATTGGTTTCCTGAGGGCGTCCATTGTTGCCCTTGTTGTGAGGTGTTGCTGTTGCTGCCCAGCTGTGGTGTCTCGCTGTCACCATGGTGATGGACATGTGTCCGTCCCTATCTCAGCGCCGGGCAGTGAGTGCGGTGCTTTTCAGGGTCGAGGGGGGAAGAGTGTGTGTACATACACAGCAGGTTGACCTCCTGACTCCGGGTCACGTGACTTCTCACGTCAATGCGGACAAGCCCAGGGTAACTCGTGTGATGCACAGTGTCACCACGGCGATAAGTCAACTGGCAGGGCTACAAAGATCCAGTGCACCAGAGAGAGCGGACTGTGGGAACGAGTCAGAAGGTCAGGAGGACTCGACAACCAGTGGGTGCTCATACTACACAGCAACACTACACTGGAAACATATTCAATTACAAGTACAAGTCCTCCATTTGAAAGCACATAAGTACCAAGAGAAGAATGTAAATATAATACTCAAACTGCCCGATTTAGAGTCTGATATTCACCACACACTCACTGGCCAGTTTATTAGGGACACCTGTGCAATGTAATGCAAAACAGCTTCTAGTTTTGAAGCTCATAATGTTTCTACTTTTTTTGACACTGCAAGAAAGGTAATTATTCTACGTATTATTTCGTTTTAGCAGCAGACATTATTAAACTGCGATGGACACATGACAACTTCATGCACACGTGCAGAACATGTGAGTCAGTCAGGTAAAGTTGAATGAATGCAGAGTGGCTGTGGCTTTCATCTCTGCAAGGTGCGGGGATCAGAAGCGGTGTCCTTGTCGCTGTCAAACAGCTAGCTGTCGAGGACGGCGTCTGCGCCGGCACATGTGGAGCGACAGGTCGAGAGCGGAGGAATAAAAGACAGTGAGGGAGCGGAGCAGGTCGGGAGAAAGTAAAACTAAAGAGAAATGGCGGGAGGCGAAGGAAGGGAACGTATATGAGGGTCGAATCCTCCAATGGGAGCTTCACGGGGCTTGTCATGGGGCATCAGCCCCAAGCATCGACCCCCAACACCCTACCCACCCACACATGGACCCCCCCTTCCCCTGAAAAACTTCAGTCTCATTCTAAATAATTCACTCCACAGCCATTCCCTTCCACCTGAGGGGCTTGTCTCCTGGCGTCACCAGCAGGACGATTTAACAGCTCCCGAAAGGTCAGGTTTTTTTTTATCCCCAACCCACCCACACACACACACAGACACACAAAATAATCCCTGCCAACAGTTTGATCCATGCGTCGGCCGTGCCCCCTCTGGGCTAATGCACTTCTGTGTTTACCTCTAAATACGCCATTCTCTTGATCTGACAAGCTAGGCTGCTCTCCTTCCACAAGGGCATCCATTCACACACAGAGACACACACACACACACACACACACACACACACACACACACACACACACACACACACACACACACACACACACACACACACACACACACAATAACGTGCACGCACACATCAATACACTGGCAGAGAAATAAAACAGGCATGAACACACAGAGATGTAGTGGCGCACAATCACACACACTCCCCCACTTACACTAAGTGCTTTCCCGGGTTCAGTCTGCGGACGTTTGTTAAACCACAAACACCAAAATGATCGATTCTTTATTCGGGGATTAATGGACTGTTCATCATAGCAAAGATGGGGATTGAATTGATCTCCCTCGCGTGCTCAGTGTCACACTACGTCAGATCATCTCATTAGGAAACTCTCCCTCACAAGCGTCCTTGTTAGGAGAGCTTCTGTTTGTTGAGTTCATGAAGCTCAAACTGTCTACTTTACTGAATCGACACATTTAGTCGGTTTTCTGATCATACATAGAGTCATTCCGGGTCCCGCAGCAGCTGAGAGAACGGAGCATTTCAACCTGGTTTGACACACACTGATGGATTATAATGGCGTTTTAATATCAAACTTTACTGCTGAGCTTCTATAATCCAAATAGAAGAAATAGAAAACAAAAATAAAAAACACCCGTCATGTTTCGTCCAGTGAGGTCTCACAGGGGATCACATGTCTGGAGATCCTCACCGACCTGCCATGTGTCAAACTCCACAGCCTATTGTAACATCCATCTCATCCGAGAGTACAAACACACCAGCTCACCGGGAAACCCGAGAGCATGCAGCGTTTCACCTGAACGGGCAACTGTTAGACACAGATAGAAAACAGTTCATAGCAGCAGTTCATTTGTGAGGAGAACAATACGTTTGTTTTTTCATTAACACATTGAACAAACCTTTTTGATTTAGTTGTGCCACATGTTCTCATCCCTGCGTGTCACATGCAGACTCTTTCTTGCATCTTGCACAAGGCACCCTTTGGTGCAAGCCTGCTGGAGTCAGTGGGGTGTCTAGAGTATTTTGGCTGGGGTGGTCGGAGTGGGGCACTGACACATGTAGGGATGGGACAAACACACACACACACACAAAAGAAAAACTTGCATTGCTAGCTTTAGCATCGTTGCTAATGCTAGCAAAGGTGCAGGCACTAATACTGCACTTGTGCATGTACGAATACGTCACTTGTGCAGGCGCTAATACGGCGCAAGTGCATGCATTAATACTGCACTTGTGCATGCACTAGCACTGCACCTGCGCATGCACTACTACTGCACTTGTGCATGAACTAACACTAAATGCATGCCCTTAACTTTGCACCTTTACTCTAGAAACACGATTTCCTCCAGCACTGCTTTCTAAAAATATTTAGCTTTTTTAAAAGACCTTGAGGGGACCTGCTCCACTTCACCAGGTACCAGCTGACTCACTCTGCTTCGTTCATTCACACAGTCCCATTGACGGGCTTCCTCTTGACGTAAATGGATTCAGGGGTTTGCCCGACATCCCCCCAACCAGTCTGCTCCGATTAGCTGAGCCTGTCCGCCGGTGCCCACGCAGACCATTAATACACGAGTGACAGTTCCAAATAGTGACATCATTGTACCTCCTCTTAGCAAACAAAATCTGCTAGCTGTGATTCACCTTGTCATCCGTGAAATATTCATGTACTTGGGGAAAGTTTGGTTAAAAGTTTGGTGTATGTGATTGGAGCAAGGACACAGACGGTGTGTTGTCTGTATCTAAAGTGGGCTTCGGGGGAACATACTTCTGAAGGTAAAAATCAATTTCACTGACTGAAGGTGATGTCGCACTAATTACCTCACCATGTGTTCAAAGTCTTAATTCTATGTGTTAAGAAGGTTTTCTTCAGCAGCCATGTCAGCAACTGTGATGGCATTGATGTTTATAAGTTGATGCTCAATATGATTAATTGTTATCATGCTAGTTTAGTTCGTTATTGTCTAATTTAAAATGCTTCCCGTAGGGAAATTGTTTTCTCCTCCTTTGACCCATCCATAAGTAGTGGACACGCAGAACATACAGTGAACACACACATCTGAGCATCATTAACCCAGGCCACATTTTTGCTGCCTGTCCATGGGATTGAACCGGCAACCTTTCGGTACCAAGCTCGCTTTTCTAGCTTTGAGCTGCCAATACATCACAGGAGTTTATCGATGTGTTACGTACAGCTGCTCCTCCGACCGCTAGTCACAGCCTCAGTCTGGCTTAAAAGACACACCTGCAGCGGGTCGCCCTGTTGTCATGTGAATGCAAATCCTAGCTGCACTGGCCTGATGTGCCGAGTCAGCATGTTTGTATGGTGAAACAGCATTTGTTACCTTGAACTGCGAAAGTGAGCTCTTTAGGGTCGATCACCGGTGTCCTCTTGTCTTGGCCCTTTTTCCCCCCCTTGCGGTTGCCCCTCCTCTTCTTGCTCTCGCCCCACAGGTTGGAGCCGCCGTGCATGCTGGGAATGTTGAGGACAGCGATGCCCTCCAGGGAGATGCTGCTCAGATCCAGAGTAACACCGTCACACTTTTTAGGAAGGAGACAGACAAGGAGAAATTAAAGCAGAAATAACCACCTCGACAGTCGTCTGTTCAAGGCTCCTTCTAAAAGGGTTAAAAACTCTAAATGGGATGGACCCAACACCAATGTGGATCAATCTCTAATTACCATAGACACCCACCTCCAGTAGGTTCTCATCAAACGCTAAAAAGACCTCTGCACTGTGTGGACAGCGCTCAGTTGGAGCAAGAGGAATCGTATAGATTAGACAGCATCTTCATTATCACTCAATATCACACACAGCGGGGTCATGTAGGGCTAATTACCTGTGTGTTGAACTGAAGTTCAGTGAGAAGTGGGTGGGGAGGTGTTCACAAAACACACACACACACACTCTGTGTCTGAACTAATACAGTATTAAATCATCTTAATGAAGGAGGTTTGACTGTTTGGGATTGAAACTGGACGTTCACATAAAGGAGTTGATGAAAGGATACGGCACAAAAGCAGAGACGTTCTTACTTTTCTTTCTTCTTTTTGTTTAGAAGGAAAACACCTGGTTTTATTTACCTCAACCTCCAGAAAGTCGTGGAGCTTCTTGCATGTGGCCGAAAAAGTCTCCGAAGTGCCAAACTCAAAGTACCACAGCTTATTCTTTGTTCTGCAAAAGACAACAGGAACTGTAAAGGGACCGAGAGGAGGGGCAGACAAAGGAGCCCCCCCCCCCACACACACACACACACACACACACACAAGAACATCTCAAGCTTTTACAGTCAGAACATTTCTTTTCTTCTCTGTTTCCAGTCTCTTATAAAAAGTCTCTGTACAACAGTTGACATATGGTTGTCTTGACTACACAGGAAAGACACTTCCATCGTTTAACACCTCACCAAAACTCTCCACCTAATGAAAAACATGGTCCATTAATCACGTATTGAAGCCCTGGAATACCTGAGCCCAACATTAAGGCCCAGCGAGGGGTGTGGGAGGGTAATCTACATGCCCCCTTGCAATTAACAGGAGGACTGGGGTGCTGCTCCCCTGGCGTCCTGCAGCTCACACTCCGATCGCGAAGGCTTGATGATCGATGGCCTCGCAGGACGAGTCACCATCTGTCTGTGAACGGCTGCGGTACTTTATGTGCCTTCACGGCTGCCAGAATGAAACTTCAACATTCCCTCATATCAGAACAGCTACTAGTTTTCATTTTATAATGACCCACGATGACCTCGGTACAGTCCTGCGTGTGGCCACGTTAGCGACACGCCGTCGCAGTCGGGGTTAAGCGCCTTGCTCAAGGGCACCTCAGCGGTGGTATTGACGGCGGACCAGGGGTCACAAGCTTGCATCTATAACCCGCCACTACCTGAGACAACTCACAACAGAACACGATTCATCCAAAGCTTCAAGGCTGCGACAAAAAAAACACAATGCTGACACGCAGAAGTGAATACGGTAACAAATTGCTTTCTCTTAGCTGGAGTCAGAGCACTACAAGAGGGACGTATTAGTATAAGCAAGAGTAACAATCACTGAATTATTGATTTCCTCATTAGGACTTTTGTCAGGACCATTTAGCCGAGTTATGAATGAGCTTTCATTAGGGCACTTGTAACGTAGCCCAACTCGCGGTTGATTTATAATGTGCAACATAGTCAATAGCAGAGGGAGGTGGGAAGATGCAGGAGGAGGACAGGGACCTGCTGAGAGGCTTTTCCACTGCACGTCCTCCACCGTCATCACCCTCATTCGTCTTTAAAACTCAGAGTGCACATCGAAGGCCTGAACATGTTCGCGTACAAACAAATGAAGGCGGCCACTTAGAAAAGTATTCAAAACAGGTGGCGGGTGATTTATGGAGAAGATGAATCCGCATGCAGGCGACGTTTTGCATCCAGTGTCTGCTTGTTGTTGAAGCTCGGAGCCCTTTTGGACGTCGATGTGAGTTTTAGAGGTGTGAGGTTTTGCAGAGTCATGCAAAACAAACCACACACATACACCTCATGTATGATGCAGAAGATGCACCGGTAGCTAAATCATCGACACATAAGACAGACATCACGTTGACATGTGTGGCTGCACGCAGAGCAGCAGTAAGACAGAATCCGAGTGCCTTGTCGATCCGCACCACTTAACCTAACAAGCTAACACCATGGCAACAAATCACCTCGTGTCCCTGTTCATTAGGTAATTAGGAGCATCCAACAGCCTGGATCGGATTGTCATTCGTTATCTGCCTACTGATGCTAAACACTGGACGGAGCGTCTTCAACAGAGATGATACTTTTAAGGTGGATTAGGAGGAACTGACTTTATGGTCAGAGCGATAAAAGGCTCATTCTGAGCTGCTGCGTCTCTGCAGGACATCATGAATCAATGGAACTACCTGTGTTGTGTTTGCAGGCTGCAGTGTGTGTCAATGCAAAGTGTACGGCTTCAGTAAGTTTAGCGGTGTGAACATGAGATCCCAGCCGGCGTGCAGAATGAAAACAGGCAGTGGCTCGAGTTTCCAGAGCCGTCGCCACCGCGTTTGCACAAACAAATATATAAAAGCAAAACTGATACAGGCGGAGAGGAAAGATCACAATGGGAGGGATGAAGGAAGGGGCGGTGTGCACCGGAACCCAGTCATGTCCCAGGACTGTGATGGAGGTGGAGGAAACTCAGACTTTCAGAAAGTCAGTTTTCAGCGTTGACATCTGGACAAATCTAAACAACACACCCGTGTTCATCAAGCCACCGTCGCCTGGTCATCACATTAAAAGGATGTCACAGGCGATCGGCTTCAGTGTCCTGAGGCCACAGCACCTTTAGATGCACTTTCCACCGGCCACACTGAACCAGAGCCACACTGCCATTGATTTTTCTTCCCCCCCCCCCCCCCCCCCCCCCCCCCCCCC
>CAAKHC010015752.1:0-16286 GCA_901007825.1 Macroramphosus scolopax | reverse complement strand
TGTGTGTGTGTGTGTGTGTGTGTGTGTCCTCTAATTGAAAATGAAATACTGTTAGAAAAACCCTCCTGTAGCATCGTGTTTACATGTTTTGGTTTGAAGACAAAGATGTTATTCTGGGATTATGTGTTTATACGACAGTTGGTAAATAGAATCATAATTATTTATTAGTCAGTCTGAAATGTCAATTTATTGGTGCTATAAAACATCAGTAGCTAGTTCCATCATTCCAGAGCTGTACAGACATCCGGTCAGGAGGATGTTTGTTCCTGCGTAGCTCAAAAATACTTTATCTTTAATTCAACAAGCCCTCTTCCAGCTCACTTTACAATCTAACGGTCTAAAACAGTGACTGTCATTGTTCTAAAAAACACTTAATGTGTATTTGAACATTAACTGTGGGACAGGTGAGTGTAGACTCCATGTTGGAATGGAGCAGTGTGGGAACACATGCGATGTTGGAGTCTGAGAGACGCCACTCAGCAGAGGAGATCTCATGTACAACCTGACAACAGTGGCTGTACCAGCACGAGACAACAGACCATGAAAGACGTCTTCATAGCTGAGCGTGCCAGAGTGATGCTGAACATGTCTCTCCCCTCTCTTGGCCGACGAGCGGCCTGAGAAGCTGAGCGACTGTGGCTGACTGCATCCAATAGGCTTTGAGGGTAGAAATATTTTAGAAACAGCGTAAAGTCTCTTGTAATTGTTTGGCCGAACAAACATTTGACACAGAAGAGATTTTGTCCTTTCATGAGACCAAATTCATCTGCATTAAAACACAAGTGAATAGTATTAGTATAAAGAGTGTGAGTGAAAATAAAGAACAGGAGGCCGATGGAGGACGAACACAGAGGAACCAGCAGTGGCTGCAGCAAACTGGAGCTCTGCAAGCTTTCTCAGAGAAAACTGATCATTTAAAAAAAGGATTTAGCCAATTACCACTTGTTTTTGTTTTAATAACAATATTAACAGTCATACTCCAGTGGTTTTGTGTGTCCCTCCTGCACTGGCTCAGGACTTGTTGCCTGAGCTGTCAAATGTCTTGAATCGTCTTTCTAATAGACTCACCGAAGCTGTCGATGTGTTTGAAGGATGTCACTGTATCTGTGGATCCAGGGGGGGCGACCATGACCACAGGAGGGGGTGCCTTGTTACACTTGGCTCTTTGAGTCAGGGGGGAGCCGGGACAATGCTGCTGTTAACACTCCTGACGGGGACCTTTGGGTCCTCTGAAAGTTTAATGTGACTCTGCTAGCGACCTGCGCTCACTGAGGTCAGAGATGAGCGCGGCCCGGCAGCGGTCCAAGGCTGCCTTGTGTTGGCGCAGTGGAAACTAAATGCCAGTGGGGGGGCCACCGTGCCCTGGGCTTGTTTTGTCCCCTGTGGCATGGATAATGATGCATCTGTCTCCACCTCCCGCATGGAGAGATGAGGCTCACTGTCACACTTAAAAAGAGCACAGGTTACCTATCTGATTTGTCCCGGGGAGACCAGTGACATGATCTGAACGGAGGAGCCTTCAGCCTAAATGTTTTATATTCAGGCTTTCTTATTTCTTAGGAAGAGTCTTAGCACAAGCACTCTGCTCGGTGTCTTTGTTAGTAAGTGCAATTTCAATTAATCAAATACATTTCGCCAAAGCTGAGTAACTCTTCCTCAGAAGAGGGTGACATCGAGCGCTGATGGCAGATAGTACTGACATTACATTCTCATTTATCATCACTAACCTCAGTTGGTGACAGCGATTCGTACCTTGAAATGATACAAGCCTGATGTGCATGTGACAACAACTCAGCACGGCCGACCAGCTCACCGACCCCCGTCACGCTCCACACTGGACCTCATGGACCTCGTGGAGCTCGTGGAGTTGGACATAAGAATGAAAGGTGATCTTAAAAGGGGTTTTGTGTTGGTGTAATCAGACAGCGACATCATCAATCATGAGAGGGGGAATTACAGCGGGTTACAATAGGAGATAAGATAATGAGTGGGGCCACAGCGACCTGGTGAGAGACGGCTCGAGTTCCCGTCCTGATTACATGGCAGCAGCCCGACTGGCTGGAAACCAGCTGAGGATCCTGTTGGCTCCAATACAGATGAAGAAAAACGCTTTCACCGTTCCTTCCCTGTCAGCTCCATTAGTGGATCGGAAGCTTTACATTTCATATTTCTGGATTAGGTTATCAAACCAGAATGTTTTGGAGCCAGAGAACTCTTGACAGGCCAGAGAGGAAGTGGAAAACTTTGCTTATTGATTAAATGTCATAGCTCATCTTCCTCTCTCTTTAATCACAGTCTAAACACGTGTTAATGCGTTCTGATTGACATTGAAAGTGTCGTGTTATTACCGTGCCCGTCACCGGTGTGCAGGTGAGTCATAAGCGTCCATCACCTCTGAATATCTGCTGCGGTGAGGCGTGCTCGGTCGTGTGTCAGCGCCTCTGAGCCCCATGACGCCGGTCTCCAGCACGCTTTGGTACACACTCTCACTCCCTGACATGTGTCACTGTTCGCTAATCCCTCCATGACGCCTCTGTTCAGCATCGCAAGCAACAACAGAACAATAATTGAGCACTGCGCTGACCTCAGGGGGCCACCGGCTCTCGCTGCGTCAGAAGGGATCTTCTCTTTTCCTTCTGTGAAAGCCATATTGGTTTTATACACCATTCTGTTAATACATGAGCTGCTGTCTGTCAGCAGATTATCATAAAGGACACCAGTGAACCTTTGTATCAAACATAGTGCTGCATGGAAATTAATTGTTTTATGGGGATTAAGACAGTTGGAGATTTACATGTTGAAGATAATATGGTTAAAAGAGGGGAAGTGGATATCATTTTAATTATGGCTGAGCCGATTAGATGACAACGTGATGCATTACTAAAAAGCGGGAAAAGGCAAGGATCTGTTTGAATTAGTGGCTGTAAACTCATGACTCATGCGGAGCAGCATCTGTGTTCTGCAGAGATAAATCTCACCATTATCGGTCAGTTTAGTGTGAATGTTAAAACAGATTCTAACAGGATCAATTAGATACAACAACTGAGTAGAGCAGCGTTATGTGTCTAAGATCTGCAGTATCTGGAGTAGGAAATCAATGAATGTATCTTCACTTAAAGTAAAGTTTACTTGTCACAGGTGACGTAAGTGGAAGTGTTGAATATTCATCGCAAAACTTGGCTTGGAATTACGTGCAAAAAATAAAACTACAATCTGCTTGTTATTTTAACAAAACGTCTCCTGAGATTATGATTGAAAACTTAGTGACATCATACAGATCTTCATGAAACTCCTCTTTATTCTGTCAACGACATTTCCCCAAGCAATCTTTAACAGATCATAAACACTTCATGTTTCCTGGCTGGGGGAAACTTTACACACTCACACTTCCTGTGACAACTTCCTCCAGAGACGTTACAGACGCAGCGACACCCATCACAGGGTCTATGATGCTGTCAGACACTGAGGACAACAATCCAAGTGTCAGAGTTTCTGAGGTGCTTGATGATGATATTTAGATGGAGTAGATGGAGTTGCTCATGTAAAGTGTCTAAGTTGTGTAAATTGAGTCGTGACAGTTCTTTCTTAGTTTTTAGTTTCAACTCAGATAAAATCATGAACTGACCAAAAACTTGAGAAACCACTTGTTTGGTACGTAGATTAACCCAAAGACGGGAGATGGATGTTCTCTCTGTCCCTGTTTCCTCTTGTCAGCAGTGTAACAGTCTTAAATTGGTCTCACAGTTTAATTCACTGCATTAAATGAGCTTTCATGCCGATGATATTTACTCAAGCAATTGATTTCCTCACTCTGATTATTATTTGGATGGCAGATGGTGGGCCGGTGGTAATCCCAGCTGCCCATTAGGCTGACCCCTTGCACTCCACCTACCTCCTCCCTATTCAACATGTGACAACCCCCCACCTCCCCGAAACCTTAACGAACCGGCTGAGCTGCACAGCCAAAGAGCTGCTTTAAACTGGTGGGTAATGGCTGTGTCAGCAGTCAGTAGATGAGCCAGAGGGTGAGGGGGGGTCGGGGGGTGAGGGGGCGCGGGAGTATTAGAGCCCCATTGAAGCTAAGTGGGCCTCAGTGTTGTAACAGTGTGTTGTAAACAATGCAGCTACTGTTACTGTACATTTAGTACTGACATGTAGGATTTGTAAAGTTCAGGATGAACTTAGAACCACTGGAACCAGACAAAAGAGTAAAAATGTCACTACTTTGAGTTGAAGTAAGAATTTAAATGTGTTTGTTTTTCCATCGAAAAGCAGAAAAACTCCCAATATTCAGCAAAAATGGATTTTAAAATAATATCACAGGCTCAGCTATCAGAATCAGAATCAGAATCAGAATCAGAATCAGAATCAGAATCAGAATCGACAGCAGACAACAAAAACGAATGACTCAAATTTCTAAAGAAATGTCCGTGATGTTCATTAACCATGTAACTCAGGGAGACTGCTCCTCACGTCAGAGTTTTTAGGATAATTACAATTAAAGAGTTGTCAAACAACAACAACGCTCCCTGAAGTGCTTCGCTCCGGCTACTAAAACAAAGCAGTGACGTTGTGTTGTGGCCTACTGAAATGTAACAATGGTCATTCAGTTACCTCATTTCCTATAATCTTCTTGCTTCCTCTGTGTTTCCACAGGGGCTCTAATCTAATCTAAAGTCATCTAAACTAATCCGCTGCAGCGGCAGCAGTGGTCGACGTAAATTAGGTCTTTGACCGATAGCCATCTGCTGGACTCGTGTAATTAGTTTGTTTTACAAGTCTAATGCAGAAATATTAGATATGTGTTAGTAATCAACATAGGAGAGAAGTAGACTGTCTTTAATATTGGAATTGAAACAAATCTTTGTTTACTTCTGCCTGCTTCCCTTCAAGCTTTTTAAAACCACAAAAATCCTTTTCTGAATCCTCTGGGATGAATTAAGAAGATTTTCTTATTCTCCTAATTACAGTTGGTAATTGATCCAGAGCTCAGTTGACTCGTACACTCGTTCATGTGTAACTTGCTATTTAGTCCTCTGAATAATAATGTGAGAGATTTTTTAGTGCGTCTGATATCTTAGTATGAAACCAACAGTGTGTGATATGCATATATTTATATAAAGGCGATTTAAGAGGATGTAAGCAAGAAATATCCCAGAATGCAATGCAGTAGTGAAGACAACAAACAACCTAACAATGTGTACAGTGACCACGACATCTCTGGTGTAACGTTAGTTTAAGCTTCAATTTTACTGTGAGTATCAGTTTTTTTTAAATTAGACATAATGAATGTGTGTGTGGCTGATAGACATTTAACTTCAATAAAGAGAGAACGATTGAGGAAAGAGTTAATACATCAACTCACAAAGTTTGGGTTCTTTTACTTCCATTTCCTTAATTGTTCAGTTCAGATCTGCCAGGGAACAACAGGAGGCCGATGATATGATATGATATGATATGATATGATATGATATGATATGATATGATATGATATGATATGATATGATATGATATGATATGATATGATATGATATGATATGATATGATATGATGATGATAGTGATTTCTAATGTTAAAACACAGGATACGTTAAATGTTAGGTTGACTTCTATCATGTTCTTGGAGTGAAATGTTGTTAAAACAAATGAAGACTGAGCAGCCTTGTTAAAAAGATAATGCAGTCTGCAGCTGCACCAACATGCTGCGTATAACCTCCAATATTATGTGGATATTTATGCAGCATCAGTGTGATCAATCATTGTCAGAGGTAATTATTCATTGATTCCAGGTGTCCAACGCTGCATGTCAATTTCTACAGGTGGTTACAGGGTCAGTAAACCTGCGTTCAGTTCAGTTGACTGACTGAGGAAACTGAACAGCGTGTGCGGCTCCATGAGGGAGAGGAGGTGCAGATATACGAGGAAAACTGCCAGAGCTGCCGTGGAATACCATTCGGATGCAGTAATACTTGTTCAACAATAGAATACCTGGAATATTTAATCCTACTCTTTGATAACACTTGACATTGAAAGGGATTATTGAAATCTGCTTAAAATGATTCGCTGTTGAACTGCACGTTGGATTTAATGCGTGTCCGTCTTGTCGGCTTAAAAGTCACTAAGTATGAAATAATCACAACATATTTTCATATCTGAGTCGTGAATTACATATTCAAAGATCTGTATTTGTTGAGGACGGTGTTTTTCCTGTCACTACTTAGTCTGGCAAATTTAAAAACATTTAGGGGAACTGAATGTGTGTGATGAGGAAGAAGATGAAGGTGAGAGGATTGAACACACTTTGATGATGATTGTAGTTTGTAAATGTTCCTTTAAATGGATTCATTAATTTATTCACAATTACTCAGCGTGTGTTCATGAATTATCATCCTCAGGTATGAGCGTGTGTGTGTGTATCTCCTAAACAAACCTGGAGTTCCTGAGCTGCATCAAGAGGCTCAGCCGAGGTCCAATCTGACATTTATCTCTCCGGCCATTCTGCTGATGGCAGCGCGATGTCAATTTGGGAAGCAGCTGTTTACTGTCAGAGATCTAGGTCAGGACGGAGGGAGATGGATGCACATGGCAGGCCGGACCCTGCCGACAGTCGATGGTCCAATGGGCTCAGAGCCGGACCGGAGCCCAGGAACTGTTGGGATTAAACATCCAGGACACGTCACTGCCGTTACAGCAGAGTAAACAAGTAACCTCAGTCAGCTCCACCACAGGTGACCATGACGTCGCATCCAAACGTTCATTCCTCCTTACAAACGAATTATAATAACTATAATAATACCTTTACAATAAGGTAGCAGCAATGTTCCCTGTTCATACCTTCATTCCAGAGGTGACCCTGAATATAATATAAATTCTATAGGTTAACCTTGTTATATTGGCATCTAGTCCTGTTTATTTTGGTGATGTGTTTTCTGTGTTTTTTATATGTTGTTTGTAAAGCAGCATCACAGGAAGCGATGAGGGTTAAACATCCTACACTAGGAACATTATGGATACACGGCACACGTGTACATGAACCACTCAACCAACTGCAGGAGCTTATTTCACGACACGAAGGGCACTTTATCTTTCACCTCTGCCCTTGATGCACTTTACTGTCGGTACTGTAGGTGTTTTCTCATGTCCGGAGTTCACAGGATACCTTATAAGACAAACAAATATTTCCTCCTCTGCGGACCATGAATGTCCACAGTAAATAGGACGGAGATCTGTAGTTGTTTTCAACCTCGTCATCAACTGAGACAATATTGTGTAGTAAAACAGAAAACACAGCAAAGAGCAACACAATAAACAAAACGCATCACAGACTGTAAAAGTCTCGATGTTCAAAGACTGATGTCTCCGTTCAGCTCAACGTCCACTCAGCTGAGTGATGTGGAAGATGAAGATCTGCTGCCTGCCACAGCTTTGCACCTGACTCACCTGACATACAGGTAAGAGGCTCAGCTGCCACAGTCAGATCCCAAAGGCAGATTTATCACACTGTTATCTAACACACACACACACACACACACACACACACACACACACACATTGATGCACGGCTGATGTGAGGATGCAGCCACACTGCCATCGTCAGCACTGAGCAGATCAGATTTACCCCCCCCCCCCCTTCATCTCCACACACTCCTTGAGTTTCCTCCATGATCCATGGTAACGCTCCTCCTATGTGTGTGTGTGTGTGTGTGTGTGTGTACTTGTATTCATCATGTTATGGGGACACAGAGTGTGAGTGTGTTATCAGATTATTGAGGGACATGGACTCTGTGGGACCTTTTAGGGACAAAATGTACGTCTCCATAATAGTGTAACTCACTGGGTTAAGTTAAGTCTTCAGAAAGTTAATGTAAGTCACTGTAATGTCCTCTGATGGAAACATGGCTGTGTTTATCCGATCACATGTGTGTTAACGCTCAGTAACCTGGCAGGTTACTGAGCGTTAACACACATGTGATCGATGAACCTGCCAGGTTACTGAGCGTCAGGCTGGTGATGTCATCACTGTGTTGTAATGTATGAGCAACACATGTTGGATTTTACCTGATTTCTTAGCAGTGGGTTGAATTCTCACGTCCATCCCTCCATCCATCCCTTCGCTCCATCACTTGCCCTGTGGCAGCGTCACACTGGAGGGTCGCCGGTCCACCACAGGACTGACACTCGTCACCTTTAAAGTGGAGGAACTGCCTTCATCATGCTGGTTCCAACATCATTCACCTCCTTTCATTGCAAGTTTTGCCCTTATGTCGACAAAGTTCCCTGACTGGTTTCCCTGAAATTAGACCAGTTGTCATGACTACAGCTTTGGACTTGATAACACACAACAAACATAGTTGTTTTCAAAGACTGGCGTGCTGCATGGAGTCATTATTGTCATTACATAACCTCATCCTTTGAATCCTTATATGAGGCTGCTCCCATGCTAATCTATGGTCTGCTCGTGTAAGCATGTCTTCACCTCCAACTCTTCTTGGTGGTGTCACGGTGTACTGCAGCTTATTGTTATTATATAAAGCGCTATAATGCTGCGATTGGCCCAGACAGCCGGGCGCAGCCGTCCATCTCAGGAGGAGAGTCATCTTCTATACATAGAGCTCATGTCTGATCTGCAGCTCAACAACTTCACACTCCTACAACAGGTGTCACCTTTCTGCAGAGGAAGCAGGCCTGTGATGAGGGGAAATGAACACAGGGATGTATTAAATGTTCATTATTATTATGTTCTTACATGCACAAATTATGCAAATCGTGTCCCTCATCATTTTATCAATGCTTCACTTACAAATATACTTACTTGACAGAAATCAAGACACCGATGCAGAATACAACTTCAAACAATGTTTTCCTGTTATAATAAATCAACATCCTTTCATCCATTTCTACCGTGTGGCAGCTGGACTGAGTCTAAAACTGACCAGATGTTGAAGAAGCTGAACGTAGGCGTTTGATTCATTTCCTTCATCATCAGTGAGGTTAACGGAGGGTTTGCCAACCTCGACCGTGATGCTTATTGCAGAGCTCAAAATATCTGAATGAATAATACTGATGATTTTTAATAAATAATAAAGCAATAACGCCGTCACTCATGAGATCCTGCAGCTCATGAGATATTTAAGGGCACCATCAGCACATATTAAGTAAATTAATGCTGCATAATACATGAAGAACAGACCTGATGGACCCTTGGTTGGTTCAGTCTAAATCATTGAGTGCAGAACAATGAAGATTCCTGTGTTATCAACTACAGTCCGTCTGTCTTCTACGTACACATGAATCAGGAGGACAAATATTACCTGTCATAAATATAACACAAGCAATATCATATCATCTGGAATGATGTTTTTTAATTCAATGTAATGTTTGATTTTTATTCTAACAATAAAATATACAGTTGAAATGTCGTATTGTATATATAACAGAAGGAAGGTTTATTAGTACATGCAACCGCTGATCTGAACATACTTATAGAAAGATGTACAACAAATACTTCATGTGAACAGTTCTATTCCAGAGGATCCTGAGCAATGCAGCTCTTCCTTGGTGATCAATAGGTGTTCCTATACCAGATCAATTATATAGTCCCGCAAGAGTTTTTGCAGTCCCTTACCTGCTGGACATTCCTAGCAGACCTCCTGCAGGCGTCACCCAGGGGACGCCCTAACGAGATGCCTGAACCTCGTCTGGCTCCTTTTGGTGTAAAGAAACGTTGAATCTACACTGAGCTCATTCTGGTTTCTTGTATCCATGTAATTCTTCTAGTTACCACCCAAAATATGTTTTAATTAACAGTAGTTTGATGGTGGATCTGTGTTGGTGAGTCTGACTGTATGTTGTTGGTGCTGCTCCCTCACTAGAAGACCATGAAGAAGTTGCATGTAGAAGTAAAAAGGTAAATAGTGCATTTTTATGTAGCGTGTTTTACCTTATTGGTACTCAAAACGCTTTACAACGTTGCCTCATTCACCAGTTCACACACTAATGTGTTAGCAGGTATCAAAGACACCTCGTCTGAACGGAGGGTCAAACCAGTAACCTTCCCATTTAGAATGGGAAAGTTACTGGTTACTGGAAGGTTACCCCCCCTGGAAGGTTGTTTATTTCTGAGGGTTTCCAGCTGGATCAGAGGCACCAACATCCTCTCCTCATCCTCTCCTCAGCCAAACAATTCAGTTCAACTTTAACCATATGAGACAAATCCTAACAGATAGAGCACGTCTAGTAAAACAAACATTGACGACTAATTGCAGTTGTAACTTTTTTTATCTGTGATATTTTAGGTGTAAATTTAACACATGAAAGCAGATGAACGGTAGATACCTGACAGGGTTCGTGCCCCTTTCAGAAACATCCATGTGTACATTTAATCAGTGTGTGATTGGATGAATCCACACAGAATGACCTCAGAAGACTAATTAACTGGTAAATCTTGCAAAGGTCAACAGTGTGGTGGCTCAGGATGAAGAGAGTAGCCACCATATGGCTAAAGATGCCCGCAAGAAGTGTGTCTTCACTGCTCTTTTAATCTTTTGAGCTAATTGTGTTCTCCCCCCCCGACTTCTGTTGACTGTGACTGGTGCCCGGGCAGACAAAATGTGGTCAAACTGTAATCTACTTAACTGCCCTCCACTTTGTTTTTCCAATTATATTTCAGCCTTGTTATTGTGGAGCTGCAGCTCGCTAACATCAACATTAACTTTGCTCGACATGCAAACCTTCAGAGTTTAATGATGATGAAGTGGATTGATCACGTTGTTTAATTGATTTTCGCTCTGTACAGATTAATAGAGTTTCTAAAAGTGTCTTTGACATTTGTCAACATAAATCAATCAGCTGCGTTGCTGTCAATGAGAACAAGAGTTGATTAATGCTGCAACAATGAGTATTATTCATGTCAAAACAGGATGAAATGGGTTCATTTACGGTCCTGACAGGCACACAGAAAAGGACCAGCAACTGCAGGGTGACTCATCTCCACAGAGTCTTCAGGCTCAGAGAGAAGCTGAGTTCTAATGTGCACTGAGTGTCCAGCAGCAGACCAGCAGACTGACACAGACAGAGGCCAACGACTGAAGACAGCAACCACAAAACAAGCTGTAACTGATGGAGACAAAACCAGAGAGAAGATCAGGCTGACACTCAGCAGGTGTCTCCAAACCATCACTGATGTTTCTGTATCTACTGAGTGAACTGTATGTTCCTCTGCCCCTGCAGTGGATGTTCAAACACAGAGCAAACTGCAAACACAAAAACAAACAGAGTCAGATGCTGGACGGCAGCTCGCTTCAGATTAACTTCATTCACTTCAATTACTCAACTGTGTGAAGAAACAATGTTGCATGAACTTTAGGTCCTACTGTCATTAACAAGAGGAAGCCGGTTGGAGTTCTGCACACAAACATTTCCTCCATTTCTGTTCTCTTGTAAACTTCATAAGATGCCAACAAAGTAACTGCTCCTTTGCATTTGTTTTGATACCTTTCTGGTCTTTAAAGTATCTGACGTTCTGTTCAAATATGATTACAAGGCTGCACATGTCATCTTCTCTCCCACAGTTCGTCCACTGGCTGTTCCTCCCAGAGTCTCCTGTCAGCTCAGGCTGTGTATGTCTTCCTATATAAACGGCACATTTATGATAATTTGACCTCTTTAATAATAAATGAGGGACCCTCATGAAAGAACTAAATTATGGCACACAAAACATCAGCCTTTCAAAATCCATTATTCCCGCTGTGACCTTTTCTTCTCCTGGCAGCCAGAGGGAAGCAGATGAGCCCTCGTTGGTCAGAAATGAACAAATGGGAGATAATGGGCAGCTCCTGAGCAAACACTGGGATTCATTTGGAACGGGAGGCAATTACACAGATCAAATATACAGCAGAGGGAAAGAGAGCTGAAATTTACACGCAAAAAGTAAAGAAAGAAGGTGAAGTACATATGGAGGCTGGTGAATCTAATAATGTGCCTCATGTAATCATCCCTTTAAATGCAGAAACCCAAGAGCAGTGTTGAGTGATGCACCGGGGAGACGGAGCTGGACGGGAACTGGTCTAAAGTTACAACTCTCCTGCTTCGGAGTTTTAGTAGCATCTTTGTGTCTCTTCTGTTTCTGTCTGGAGACGACTTGAGGATCCAAGTCTGAGCAGCATCAATGTTCTGGCAATGTGACTGATTGATCCACTAGATGAACAGTAAAGATTAAGAGGATGACAAATAAGCAGGCTGCTTACACAGCGTTTGGGGCTAATCCTCCCCCACCCCCTGGGCTGCCTTTTGAGGAGCTGCCCATGAGGAGCACCCACAGACAGTGACGGACCCTGACGGCTGCTGGGAGCAAGAACACGACCTGTGCAACAAGTGTGTGCTGGAGCTCATGGCAGGACCTCAGACCATCTGCATCCCAACACCAGAAGCTGCAACACAGTAGAGACTCAACCCGCCATCTTCACGTTGGGACAAACTGAGGGGCCAAACTCAAGAGGAACTTGAACTCTTTTTGTGTCGACAGTAGATATCGTATCCGGAATTTGTTCCAGACAGGAGGACGATTACTTTGAACAGTCTCCACCCATCCTTGACAGTCAAGGAGACATTTTCAGTGAAAAGTGATGGAGGATCACCTGTCGAAGATGCCCATGATGCCGTCCTCTTCCCCCACTGAGTTGTCTGGGACTGACGACAGCAGAGGAGGTAAGAGCTTCACATGACGGGACCAACAAGTGTCTGAGAGTTTGGATTGAAACCAGGACCTGCAGCACTCGGGGGAAAAAGTTTGAGGAAAGATTGGACCAAAATATTTTGGTGGTTAAAAAATGAAACAGCAGCCTTTAACTGAACAACTTTATTAGAAAGCTGAAGCGATGCTGTCTGACTTTATCTAAATTTAATGGGTTTATTTGGATTCATTTCAGTTCCACGAAATAGTTTTTTGTTAGCTGTTAATTATTTTTATTATTTCATGATCATCGACTAAATGAGATTTTCAGCCTGTTTGTGGAGGTTTGTCAAGCTGTCGGCTTCATGCAGACTGAGTTAGCACTACAGATGGCAGGCACACGTATGAAACAATACCACATGAACTGACCGGCGCTAACCGACCTGTCCTGTGTGACTGTGTTTGACACGCAGCCAGGAGTCCGGCCCCTGGCAAGGCTCTGAGCCCGGCTCTGGTCTGCAAAGTGTGTGGAGACACCAGCAGTGGGAAACACTACGGCATCTACGCCTGCAACGGCTGCAGCGGCTTCTTCAAACGCAGCGTGAGGAGGAGGCTCATTTACAGGCAAGACAGAGCTACAGCTGTTATTATTTATGTCATCAAACACCAAGAAACACAACATCCTTATTCATTACACCCTGTGTGTTGATGAAGTGCATTATGGGTAATGAAGGCCTTTTCAAGAGTTCAGTAACATGCAACAAAACCTACAATATTTGTATGAAAGCAGAAATATTATAGACATGTTTTTATACAAATAGTACAAATGAAAGTTTTTCCAAATAAGAATGTTCTTAACTAAGTTTACTGTATTTCATTTACTTTTGACTGGACTCTCCCTTTAATAATAAAATATGTCAAATACAATCAAATGTAAAGAAGAAGCTTGATTATGTGTTTCCAGGTGCCAGGCGGGTACAGGCATGTGTCCAGTGGACAAAGCTCATCGTAACCAGTGCCAGGCATGTCGGCTGAAGAAGTGCCTGCAGGCGGGCATGAATAAAGATGGTGAGTGTGTGGGGTTTTATTTAAAGGACTCAGTTTGTAAACTTCAGCCGAATGCAGACCCCTCCCTTCAACTTTTCTACTGTAAAGGTGTAGGAGAACCTACGGTGGCCTTCAGGTCATCAGATCTATATCATCAGATTATCCTAAAAGCTATCTTACAATCAGAGTCTATGAATCATATCGTCTCCCTATTACACAAACATTCATCTTTTCTTCCCTGTCTTTGTGTAAACTGCAGCGGTGCAGAACGAGCGGCAGCCCCGCAGCACAGCTCAGGTGCGTCTGGACTCCATCGACGTGGACTCCGAGAAGGAGCACCTGGCCACCACGCGGGAGCCCACCTCCTCCTCCACCTCCTCCTCCTCTGCTTCCTCCTTAAGCGGCTCTGTCATCACGTGGCCGCACATCACCTCGTCCATGTCCATCACCTCCTCTGTCACCCCCCAACGCTGCGTCAGTCCCCAGAACAACCACCGCTTCATGGCCAGCCTCATGACGGCCGAGACCTGCGCCAAGCTGGAGCCAGAGGACGGTGAGGAGGGTTTTATTTGTGACAGCATGGAAGCTACATCCACACTACAGTAGAATAGAAGGAATACAGCTCTAACAACTGTCTGTCCGGGCACCTTTATCAATTATTTTGAAGTGACAAACATGAGTGTAAAGGTCCTGACACTCTCTCAGGCAGCAGTGTCAGGTGTGTGTAGCCAAGAGAAACAGACCACAATGAAATACCCTCCAACATTTGACCAAAAACTTTTAAAAGTAAAAATACATTTATTGTATCTGCCTGTAAATTTGCTGCAACATAATAGGGGAGGGGATTAATGGAAGGAGAGGGAGGGGCAAGCAGGTTTATTGGGAGAGAAGGGTGGAGACTGAGGGTTGAGGTGTTATCGCCACCGAGTGGTACAGACTGAGATGTGTACCAGCAGGTCGCAGCAACAGAAGGGAACAGCAAGTGTGTTTCATTTATGGAGACAAAAAGTGCTCCACTACGCTCGTATTAGCGTACTTAAGTGCTAACGTTCACATTATAGCAACCATTGTAACATGCTGCTTTAAGCAGTGTAACAGTGAGCCTGTACAAACAGTGGCGACGAGCTCTCAGACAGCTTGCTGACAAGATAACAGGCTAAAATGCAAACATGCATTAAATAGAGTTCAACACAGGCCTAAAAGTGAAACCTTTATTAAAACGTAGCTTTTACCTGAGACCGTCACTCAAGCTAGTTTGTTAGTTTCATTCATTAATGTCCTTTAGTTCGCCACACTTTTCTCTCTTATAAAATAAGTAACCAAACTTCCACTCGATCCAAATTACAACTCAGTCTGGTAGCAGAAGTCAAAGGAAGTGTGTGAATCTCTTCTTTACTCTACAATCTTCTTCTCTTTCAGTGGACGAGAACATCGACGTGACGAGCAACGAGCCGGAGCGATCGTCCTCGGAGTACCACATGGCTCTGTACCCGTCCAGCTCGGAAAACGTGTACGAAACCTCGGCCAGGCTTCTCTTCATGTCTGTGAAGTGGGCGAAGAACCTGCCGGTGTTCTCCAATCTGCCCTTCAGAGACCAGGTGAGACTTTCATTAGAGCATCACATTTATACTGTAACTTGGGAGATATCATAGAAGATTATATTATATTATAGTTTGTGGATGATTTAATTTGCATTGGCTAATCTACAAAGGGAGTAACTCCACCTCAGGGTGGAGGTGACGTGATGTTTGTAATCCCCTGAAGCATAATCAGACTAACTGAGAGCTGATCCTCACTGGGGACGTCACAGACTTCATGTTAAGATATTATTGAAGTTTCAGAAGCATTACTGAATGCTGCTTAACTCATCACTTGTTTCTTGTTTAAAGAATCAAAATACTGTAATTGTAAAAGTTATTCAGGTGCCGAAATGCCAAATTATGTTACAGTTGTAATCACAAGAGAAACCGTGATGTTGGTCAATCTAAGATTAAAACGAGCGGAAAAATAACGTTTAGTTTTATGGTTTTAAAATATTCCATAATATTCTCCAGCTATTAAAGATTATATTTTTGTTCCCAGTAGGAACATATTTTTATTAATGAACTGTTATCAAAGCTATTTTTGTTTCTGGCTCCCTTCGTAACTCCTTGTAAGTAAACGGAGGGAACAAAGCTTCATTCTGAGCATCTTCTTTGCCTCCAAACAGGTGATCCTGCTGGAGGAGGCGTGGAGCGAGCTCTTCCTCCTGTGTGCCATCCAGTGGTCTCTGCCCCTGGACAGCTGCCCTCTGCTCTCCCTGCCGGACCTCTGCCCCAGCATGCAGGGGAAGACCAGCTACACCAGCCTGGACCTGCGGCTCCTGCAGGAGGTCTTCAGCCGCTTCAAGGCTCTGGCCGTCGACCCCACTGAGTTCGCCTGCCTCAAGGCCGTCGTGCTCTTCAAGCCAGGTGAGCAGATGATACTGCCTGATAATCACTGAGTCATTGAGTCTTGTATTGAGTAGAACAACTCATATAGTCCTCCAGTAATATGATTCTGAAGGACCAGTGTTTCCGACAATACATACT
>CAAKHC010015751.1:21130-39125 GCA_901007825.1 Macroramphosus scolopax | reverse complement strand
AATAATAGATACTGAGAAACAACTACTGATTATGATACATTTAATATATTTATTTAACATGTTAAAGTTTGTATTTTTGAACTCCTTGGAGGTAGTAATGAACTCTAAATGAAGCCTGAGTTACTTCTCCTTCCATGGGAAGAATTTTTTTGCATCATTTTTTAATCCGACACAGTTCATCAAATCATAAAATAGCCAAGTTCAACTTTGAAGAAATACTTCATCAACGTCAGGCTTTGACTCCATATTTTCCGCCTGGACTTTCATTTATGCGTTTCCTTCCTTCTAAAGCTCTTCATTATTAACCATGATTGGACATAAAGACAATATGCGAGGAGTCGCGCCGGCGAGCAGATGAGTGCTCTTTCTGTAAATGACCAGCAGTTGGCTGGTAAAACAGAGAGTGCATCGGTGCAAAGGGAGGACAGTAGGACGACTAAAAGCACTTTAATGACATGGCTCGACTCGTGTTTCCTAATGATGCAGGCAAGATTAATTATGCTCTGTGTATGGGTCATAATTATACGAGCACTGATCCTTTCCACCGGCTACGGTCGGGCACTCTCTGCCCCGGCCTTGAGTTTCAGATAATCCATCAACACGTTCAAATATGCCTTTCATCACGTGTGTTATTTATACATCGGCATTACATATTTATTTCTGTGTGTTTCCACGTTAGAAAAGTGAGAGGGAATATAAGATCCTGCAGAGCAGTTGTGTTAACATCCCTCACGGTGACGACTGGAGGGATTGATCTCATGTCAGCCTGTAAAAAAATCACGTCAAGTGTATTTTTAATTTAATGTAATAATTGCAAAATAATAGTAACATCAAATACACTTACAAACTACTGCACACAGCAGGATTAAGTATTGCGTGCTGAAAGTCTTTCCCTCTGCAGTCTCTATGGATTCGGAGCGTCATATTTAACAGTAATTGCCTGGTTATGCCATCAAGACTGACGTATAACAGTCAGTAGATTTTCAGTTACAGTGATCGTCAGACTTATGCAGAGACCTGAAAGGGGAGACGAGGAGGCAATTTTCTTTGAGCTAAGTAGAGTCAGTACTTGATTTAATAAATCTCTATGAGATGCTCTCCCATCCTGAGAGAACAGAGCTGGAGGGGGTGGGAGACGTGTGTGTGTGTGTGGGGGGGGGACGGGATGACAGGTTAACTGGGAGGTCTTAATTCCTTGACATAAACATACACACAGATTAATGAAGCCTTGGGAGATTGTGAAGAAGAGGAAAGATTGCTTATCGATCCATATCAAAATTTTCATGCTAATCCCTGCCAGGAGACAGAGTGTCTGGTATCAGAGTTAATAATCTGATTTCTAGGCTGTCCAGGACAATTCCAGCCAACGTGAGGGCCTAATCACAGCGCCGTCTTCCCACTTGAGAGCAGCTGCCTCGGCCCTGCAGCACGCCACCTCCCTTACATCACCCCCCCCCACCCCGTCCCCTCGGGCCTCTGGCCCCGGCCACCAGCTCGGACAGTGATGGAGCATATGATAGAAACATGTTGACAAATTAAATTTTTTAAATTTCAGAGGAGATTTGCAGCGGAGAGATTGGTTGGTGATGGCGGTTATTTGGGATGTGTTGATGGAGGCGTCGCTGACCTCTGCGAGGGTGCTCATGGGAATTCTTCTGCATGTTTCCTCCCTCAGTTTGTTGATCTCCTGAGCAGTTGTTGGTGACAAAACCTGAACTTTGCAGATAAAAGGTTCTACCTGGGTGTGACTTTATGTTCGACTTTTTATCTCCTCTTATATAAAGTCCAACCCTGCAAATATTCAATTGAGACCCTATAAAATTAAATAATGTTACCTCAGTCATACATGCACATTAATCCTGCTTTATTTTGTGTCTTCATCAAATAAAAAGAAAACAAATCTTTCACTCTGGTCGTAGTGGTCCCCTGCTGGCTTCAGGGGTGTGAGGAGACCGGATGGGGCACCCTGAGGAGAGCCGGCTGATGTGTCTCAGTTAGGCTGATACACTTGTCTCACATTTTTCTCTATTAAATCTTAATCACCGACTTGTCGAGTGTCACTTGACATTTGCATTTTGCCTGGAAGAGCGGCGATGCCCACGGTGTTCAGAGGTTCGACAGCTTCCTTCCACCGGGTGCTTTGTTCAATCACCGGCTCTCATCTTTATCAGGGTCACGGTGGCGGTGATGAGACAGTGTGTATTCCTCTGTGAGCATGATGGGTATTGTTCTCTACTGTTCGTGCTCACATGCATCTGAGCAGGTGATTTGATAGAAACTAAATATACAGAATATTCATGGACCCTCCTAGTTGAGGCAAAGAACACAATAAAGGGAAATGACAAGGACACGTGAAAAGAAGCAGTCGACAGTGTTTTAACTTCTCTCAATAATCAATCTCCTCATCTTGACGTTTGCAAAAACAGTCAATACGTTGGGAGAGAGCTTTGTGATTGGCTTTGATTTCTACCTCCAGTCCAAATCAGACATTATTGTCCATCGAGAGTTCTCCCGCTCCCAATATGACATTGATGATGGGATTCCTTGACAAGGGGCCGTCCATATCGACGGAGCAGGCAAACACATTCCTCCGCTGACGTCAAAGATATTAGCACTGTAAAGGTTCAATAGCAGGTACAACACGTTTGAATTCTCTCGGTCTCTCATCGTGTCACAAACCCTTGAATAACATCTTTACCGTTTATCGATGTTCGGGTTGGATGACGTGTTCTTAACATTTTTACACATTTCTTCTTTGAGGATGTTTGGTTGGCCGGAATGAAGTGACTCATGATTATAGCTTCCATTATTGTTGATTGGATTCCATTTGTTTTATCCTGTAATTGTGTGTGTCTCAGTCCGTCTGTGGATGTGTAATGTATTTGGGTCTGTGGTGTGAATAGCTTCCCACATCCTCTGCCAGTAGGAGCAATAATTTGACAGTAATGTTGCCAATAAACCAACAAAACCAGGCCTCACTTATAATCTGTATCTGTTCGGGAAAGAATAATGATGTGTTAGGGTGGCCTGGTTTTTCTATTGTGCTATAGTCTTGTCATGGTGGCTCAGGGGAAGACTTATCCATATGAGAGGCTTAGTGAATCCTGTTCAGATCCGCCAGGATTAGGCCCAGGCTAATACACTGGGTCAACAGCATGGTTCTCCTAATGAGACAGGTGTACAGTACTTACGACTGTCTCTCCACGTGGAGGAGGCTCAAACAAAAGCTGATATCATCCCTCTTGGCTTAGCCCGACTCATATGATATCCCCCAGTAGTAAATACAGTCGCTGTATCACCCTAAATGCAGACGTGCTCCGAGGTGATCTGGGCTGCGACGGCACGGCGGAGGATTTGGATGCTAATGGACATTTTAGAAATACGAAATGAAACATTTGAGGAGGATTCCCTCTTTTGTCTCCGTCAAAGCCGGCCTCCCCACCGGCATCACAGGTGCATGTAGGGAAGAATAGGATGCATCGCACTGCATTGTGTTTAACGACAGCAGCCTGTTTCACACAATAGTACAACTTCAGTGGCACATTCGGGCCAATAACATGCTGAATTATTGATTGTGTGGATCTATTTTGTGTATGGTTAATTAGATACTACACAAGCCCCTGGTATATAACCCCCTATATCCAAAACCTTTGTGTTGTGTTTCTAAATGTAAAGGTATTGGGTGTGTATGAGCAGCATCTCCCACTTTTCATTACCTAACCCTTTCCCCCTCAGCGACTCCCTCCCCTCCCTCCCCTCCCTCCACTCCTCACCCTGATTGTCAAAACATTTGTGAAATCCTATTTTCCTTTAATAAAGTATAGTTCTGTCCTGCAGATGTATGTTTGGATAACATGTCATACTCTGTCTTTGTTGAGGACGGCGCCCCGCTGATGTTCTTAGGCAGTGAGAAAATTGCCTTATTGAAACACGTAGCTTGGAGTGACTATAACGCCACGCTGAGGGCTGGCATTATGCACGCGACATATTCAGGACCTTGGAGTGGAAAAACTATGAATATAAAGTAATCACTGAAGGCACCTACATGTTCCTCGACCATGATAGCTTTGCTTCTCCTCTAACCTTTGTCAAATATGATGATTTCATGATTTCAGACAAAAGCACCAAGCTGGCTGCTCCGACAATCAATTCTGTCTTGCAGCTTTGCAAAAGGTCTCTTTCTCCAAATAAACACACTTCTTTTATCTTAATGGAATAATGAAAATCAACAAAATTATGAAATGCTGCGCATTTAAATCAATATATTCCTAATTATGATAGCATCCGCTTTTGAAAAATGTGCATGTGTGTGCACGGGCCTGCAGATAATGCTGCTGCTACTCAGTCAGTACAAGCACTTTGAGTTTAATGGGCCAGCCTGTGTGTGTGTGTGTCTGTGTGTGTGTCTGTGTGTGTGTCTGTGCGTGCATGTGTGTGAGAGCGGGAGAATGTTCTGGGGAGCTGTGTAAACAGAAATACTAAGCTACCCCAAGAGTGCACTTTTCTCCGCGAAGTTAAGAGCCGGGTACACATGTTTATTACAATTTCAAACAAAATGCAAATGCCATTAAACAAATGGGGTTGAGGCAAATTAGCCAGGAATTTAATATTCTCAGAGTCTATGATATAGGACATCTTGTTACGAGACAGTGGTCTGAAGTATCAGTCGCGAGCCGAGCCTTTCATCCAGCCGGCTCTCTTGAGGATATTTGTAATTAGCATCATTTGCCTAATACTTCAGGTTAATTAGAATATTTAATTGAATAGCTCTAATCTTCGGAGATGACTATATTATAATCAAATTAGCACCACCACTAGGCTGGCTATTGAACATGGCAGACTGCCTGGCTCCTGGTCTCTTATCTGCCCCATCTCCATAGAGCATTCTCACATACTTAATGGTCCATTTGAACTATGCTATCAACATTTGATTATTCCTGAACAACAAAGGCAGCCACAACCAGTAGGCATAAAAGAAGAGATGATAAAGAAAAGCGCTATGGCTCCCATATGGCAGGTTGGGGAGAGTGCTCACTCTGTGTGAAGCAGCCGAGCCAGGCAGCAGGGCCTGCGAGGCCATCAGTGAAAGGAGTCGACTCAACTCTTACTTCCCTCCATCCGCCCCTCATGTACCGTGCCAAGTGTTTGCCAAGATAAGCAGATGAGGAGACATATGCTTGAGAGGCTTCTGGAGAACTATTGAGGGAGTTTTAGTGGTTAAAGCAGATGAAAGGAGGCTCGTAGTAAACACTGCTGCATACAGTAACTCTGTATTTCTTTCTATGTCTTTAAAGGGCATGGCTTGCATTTCCCAAGTAAATCAATTACCTTAAAAAATACGCGATAAGAGTCGTCTTGTACGAAATGCATGAACACAAATTACTCAGTTTCCAATGCAGAGTGGAATCAATCAACGTGGTGTTATTAAACTGAAACCTCCTCGTACACAATGATCCGTCTTGCTGAGAGAGAGAAAAAAAACAAACTAATGAAAAGCTAAATATTACAGTGCGTTCAACTGCACCAAACAGATGGTAGCTAAATTAAAAGAAATTACATATACATTATCTTCACTTTATGGCTCCGCTCTAATTGAGGCGATTATAACGCCTACCTTTCCGCTCTATAATGAAGTGAATTAATTCATTTAGGGTGAACGTGTTGAAATCGTACTCGCCAGTATTTTGAGTTAAGTGTCGAAAGTGATCATTTTTGACAGTGCCATATGTTTGACTGGCAATATTTCTTCTTGGTTGAGTTTTATTACATAATTTTATTCGTCATTGCGCCGATTTCTGTATATATCTGCAAATGAACTCTTGTTGCAAATAGGTAGCCATATGCCACGAGGACGCAGAGGAGAGGGTGGAAGATATTCCTTAGGCTTTCTGCTAATTTGTTTTTTGTGTCTCGCTGTATTGCGTCTGATTGTGCATTATGGCCATATTAAATGATAATGAATAAATGTATCATTAATTCAACCCCGCCTTCAGTGGATTAATTGAACATTGCCACTTGGAGGGATGAAAACATCATCGTGTCCTCAGCCTTTTCATTTTCACATATTGTTGGACTGCAAAAAAAAACAATACGGCGATTCCTGGTGACACCTTTTGTAAGTGCAAAGAATTCAACAAGACGTTCTTTGTCTCTGTTGCATGAAGGGAGCAGGTTGCTATCTTTCAAAATAATTTCTGCATATGAACTTTAACACACTTAATTGAATTCAGGTTTAATGATGTAGCCTAAAATGACATATTACAATGCCTCAATAGGCTTTACAACCTCGACAATCTTTACAGGGATCAAAACTCTGCAGATAAAAGATGTTTGTAATGATGTTTAAGCCTGTTTATGGATCACACAGAAATACTTTGCATGTCTTCTGATGTCTTATCATCCGCCTACAGTGGACGCTGTCGGTCAGAGAGAGAGAGACTTGCATTGCTGTCTTGTTTGAATCGGCACTAGTGGATCAAGTGTTGAGTGCATGTTGTCTAAGTAGCACTCGTGCTTTTCAATTCATGTTGTAGACAGAATGACAGCATGACTGTGTCATATTTACAGTGTGTTATTGGCTGAGCCAGCAAACAGTTCGCACCACTGCTCGTCCCACTGTCTTAGTACTAAAACTTTGCTCTACTTCCATGCAGCAATCATTTTTATTAAGCAACAAGGTTTCCGCCACTTCGCTTTCAGACGTTCATCTTTTTTTTATTTTTGCAACATTCGCAAAATATAGCTAATGATGCCACCGACGTTATAAAGTCTCTCAAACACCTTTTTCGCAACTCTTTACTTTCCTTTCCCCCGGAGGAAACAAATGAAACAACCTCGCACATATGCTGAGTGTACTTCCTTAACTGTACTAGGTAATTAGAAGGTGCAACAAAGCTCCGAGGCTTTCAGGGTGGTGATCATCCCCACAAGAATTCGAACGTTCTCATAAACATTTAAATTTTAGAACATATTTGGGTGATTAAAGTCAACCCGATTAAATGAAATACTTAATTATGTCAAAGTAGTAACAGTTTTATTTGGGAAATGCGGTACGCTTAGTTGAGATGCTCAGACGATAAAGCGTTTAAAGCATGCGAGTCTTGATGCCACATGTTTTGATATTTTATACTGTACGGCACAAAAGCGTGTCAGTACTTCACATGGGACACTGGAATATGACGTAGAATAGAAAAGGGTCAGATTGGATGTGTAAATTAACCCTTTAAAACATTTTTTCTGCATTAAAAGTACACATGCTTCAATATAAGCTGAAATAAAATAACCCAGGATGCCTTTACAAATTGATCTAAAACTCTTCTCCAGGGAGAGGCTAGTGAGAGAGAAACCCCCGTGATCTATATTAGGATTGTTTTAAAGAGCCTGCACTGGCCTACTTGGCGATGTCCGAAGCAGTCAGACCCCAGTGTATGGTCAGAGGCAGTTTGATGCTGGGTTTGATGGAGTATGTCAGTCCAATCAGCCCAGCTTCCAGAGTCTGATTGGGTCTGCCAGCCGGAGAGGCAGCCCTGATATTAGCTCCACAGCCAGCTGACAGCCGGCATAGAGAGCAGCGATACGACGCACAACAACAAAGCCGCTACACTTTGTCCGTGTGAGTGTAAAAAAAAAAAAACAGCCAAATGTATCCAGAGTGACCAGAGTCATAACTTACTCTTCGTAAATCTTCTCCAATATTCATCGTGAAAGGCAGATTGCTAAAATGCATCATCACAATAAGTCACATGCAGACCTGGAATTTCTCAACAGAACCGTGTATGCATTGAAAATAAGGAGAGAAGATGCACCAGGAACGACGAGGAGGTGGTTGGAGGAAGCCTCTCCCACTGAGGGGAGACTTAACTGCTTTAGAAAAGTTCTGGGGTAAATTTTCTCTAAGGTTTATGAGCCATAGCTGATGAGTAGATGACCCAAGTTAATTATTATTGAATTTGTTTTCTCTGCTTCACTGATACTTACCTATATCCTGATGCAACAATGACAGCGGATACTCTCATTCAACCAAAGCATGTGGATGTTCGGGGGATAATTGTATATATTTATTCGTGAAAGTTTTAGATTCCAAACGTGTCAATTACCTGACTTTATAGTATAGACATTCCGTGCGATAAAAGAGTCGAAGCTAAGAAAAGAATAAGACATATCGCTAGTGTTTTTCACTTTAAAACCTTTTCTATTTTTTTCTCCTACACGCAATATAAATAAGCAGGCTGACACTCAGAGCTTTATATAAGGAATGAGAGAAGATTGAGGCAAATTACTCAAATCAAATACATAATCTTGAAATTAGATGGTCAGGCATGTAACATAATAAAACATAATTGCTAAATGATTTAGAGCCAGACTTGCCTTCTGTTGTTTCGTACAGAGTCATGACATAAATCCTCCTGATATAAATATAAACCTGTTCTCCTGCCGCGATCGAATACCAAACAGATGAAACGCAAGCTGTCAGCTTATCACGCTGGCATACACCGACTAGAATCAAGTGTAATGTGCTCGGATAGAAATAAGAAGACTGAGATATCCCCCTGAAATGAATTGGCAGGGGAAATCTTTACTGAATACACTTATCACATTGAACAGTCCAATAAAGACAATAAGTGAAACTACACGCTCTCTAAGTGGAAGGATATAATACTTACTTCTAGTGTGGCTTTCCTATAATTTACATTGGATTATAGTAATAACATAGTAATATGACTGGTGACAACAACCATCGCTATGGCGATGACAGACAGTCTTGTATCCACTGGGTCAACCATGGTCACCAAGAGGGTCCAGGAGGAGCAGAGGTGTGTGCAGCCTCCGAGGAAGCCATAGAAAGTTAAGTTGTTGTCTGACGTTCTGTTGAAGAACGATTTAGACACTTCTCTTTAACGGCGGTAGGAAGGTAGTGGCACTTTAGGACGTATCTAGATAAATGAAGAGATTTCGGTCAATCTGGAGAGTAACAGTTGCAGAGCAGCAGATTTCTTACATCCTCAACCAGCTCCCATCCGAACCTTGTTTTTCCTCTGTGTTCCGTCTTTGCTCTGAGACAATACGTAGGAGCGTTTGTCACGGGTTATCAGGGGGATGATATATAGTCTAGCCTCCAGAGAAACATGTGTTGTGCTTTAATCTAGAGTGCATAGGCCAGTATTCATGGCCAGCAGCTGGAGAAAATCACAGGAGACAAAGAGTCCACCGTGGAGAGAGGAGACATACTGCCTGCCCGCCCGCCCGCCCGCCTGCCTGCCTGGCAGATGCTGGTTCTTGTTATCAGCCTTCTCTCCGCCTTATTTATGTGGTGACTTACAACCCAACACTCTCTTTTCCCCCTCACGCACTGCTCTTTTGCCCGCACAGACACATTTTCATATGTGTAAATGTCTTTTTAGTTACTCTCCTTTCCGACACAAAAAGCTCTTGATAGCAAGTTTTTCTGACAATTTAGGTAAACCTTAAATAAAGGGGTGTTCTGTCTAAAAACACTGGATTTGAAGAGAGAAATTTAATTGGATTCATCCATGTTGATTTTAATAATAGCTAGCTTGTAGCGATGAAACCACAACAAAGGAGTCTACATTGATGCTAGTATCCTTGCATTTATTTAAACTTACATCAGCATGCACACGATAGAAACGTTAGCATGGATGTATAATAAGACCTGGAAACAGGAAGTGCACCAATGCTTTGAAGACAATTTGACATTTGTCATGTGATGCACGTTGGTCAAAAAATACTTTTTCCCATAGACATCCATTGTTAAAACAGATGAGTATAATTCTTGTAGACGTACTTCAACTTCAAGTACAACCACTTGAATAACTCTTATTTGAATAATGAATTATGTATATGTGCTGTTACGAGTGATGACTAGCAGGCGAGCTAGAATGCTAAACATCCTGACGGCTACTCAAGCTGACGCTGCTTCGATTTTCCTCAAATGCATTTCAGTGCAAATTACTAACTGCATTGGATTTTTTTTTTTGCACTTTTGAAGAAGCGACCGATCCTCCACTAACCGTTCCGACAATGGACCTCCGAGCTGGAGCTTTCATTTTCCCCCAACAATGGTGCACAACAGGGTGCTGTGTGTGCACATACCTGCTGTGGCGGGCCAATTTCATCCTGCAACTTTTGGTGGAAACAAACACCAAAGGAAACGAGTGTGTGACATTCTGAGGTTTGATCTATGAATACGTTCAAACAATATGTTTGATGAATAACATGTAATGTGAGCACAACTACATGTTTCTTTACAGCAAAAGAAAAATCCAGGGCTTGAATAAATGTGAACAAGATTTGATAACTCAAAGAAAAAGGAGTCTTACAGTTGTGCACAATCATTTATTATAATTACAATTAATATAGTACAGCTGCTTCAATGCTCAGTGTCGAACGTGCTCTTGTCTCATAAGCAGTGACACATGTAAACAGGCCTCTCATCCCACCCTGCCTCCTCCATAGTCTCTGTTTTACAGCCCAGTTTCACACTGCTGCTCTCTTATTGACAAGCCCCTACTGCGATATTTATGTCACATATTTAATATGGACATGGGAATGATTATCAAATCCATAGTTGCCAAGACAGTCCGATCGGCCTTAAATAATGGATGAGCAAGGATGCGACTCAATTTGCGAGGGCCGCAACAGAAAGACAGGGCAAGCGCAGCCATCGACCTCTCCGCCCACCCCTATCGCTTTCTCCCTCTCCAGAATGTCATTATTCTGGTCGATCTTTTCTCCCCTCGCTTGACATCATTCAATGTAATCATCCTTCAATAAAAAAAACCTGCTTGTAATAAAAGGAACAACCCGGGTCAATACACAGAATATGGAGAAGGATGACCCTCTGCGAGGAGACAGCGTATAAATGGGCCTCTTTATCAAAGCGGATAGCCGCCTGGTGCCTTAACAGGAATTCGACCGTGTCTGGAGTTATCATTACTGTTACCTTTTGTATCATTGGTGTTTGTGCTCTGTGAATATGAGGAAGAATGATGACTACATTAATTAATCAATGGCCTAATGAAGCAGCCATTGTGCTCGTTTATTGAAATACTGTGACATGAATTGAAGACTTCTGCATCGCTTCTATGCTGAATGTTCTGCTGTCATATTACGTGATTGCACACGGAAAAAAAACTGTAATAGACACCAATGACAGCTGCACACTGCATACTGACAAATACACTACGTGTGCTTGTCAGTATGATGTGCATGGAGTTAAGTGGAGGAGGGGGAGATCAGAAAGGAAGAGAAAGTTAGACTTTTATCATGTGCGCTTCTTCAACTACTCACACAGAGACCAAACAGCGATGTCTGGACTGAGGGCGGTTCGAGGGTCAAATTAAAAGAAAGGGTAATTCTGCAAGGACGACATGCAGAGCTGCTGATTGTCCCTGAGCTGGCATCATTTTTGTTTATCAAAAAATGTTAATTGCCTGTTTTTACGAGTGGGAAAAGATTAAAAGTTAATAGGAGAGACTAAATAAACACAATGCAATTGCATGAGGCGGTAGAAGATGGTAATTAATTTGTGGCCACCCCTGAGCTAATTAGCTAATATAAAGCAGGAAAAAAGAAGTTAATGAGGCTTAATGTTACTGATACACTGAAAAGTTTAGACTAATGAATTTATGAATGCGTGAAGAAAATCGACTACATGCTCGCACCAACTTTCACGTTGTGTGGCACCTCTCTCCGAGACGGGAAGAACTTAGTTGGTGTTCTCCAACTTGATCACCTTGAATGTGCACTGTAAGAGTTTAGCGGCTATATAAAATTTCATAGCTCTGTTTGATTCAGTGTGCGTAAGCGGAATCAGGCGAGCTGCCTCCATGCCGAGCGAGTGATGGCGGACCATAGGAGGGCTCATACCATCCCAGCAGTTGGTTTGTTTTGTGGTATACGGGTACAAGAGCCTGTATATTGGGAGGTCTGAGGAGGTCAGTTTGCCTTAGGAAGGGGTGCATGGAAAATAATAATGTGCCGTTAGCTCCTCTTGCGGGAGCTTCATGGTGGAGATGGTCCAGGAGGCCACGTCATGAGCATACACCAGTGTTTATACTCCGCCTTTCATATCCTCCGCCGGCTGATTGGGACGTCACTTCTAGCACGGCTCTATTATCTGTCCGTCTCACTCTCGGCACATGTGATGCTCATTTTAAGAAACAGCTTATTATTTCAGCGACTACTGTGATGACCGCAGATGACATTACTTACGCTCAATGGGGTCACAATGACATTTACTGTTGACACTATGGACTAAGGTTCATGGGTAATTTGAATGAAATTATAGGGACGTGACGAATCCTGCTAGTGAGTGGGAGTCAGAGTGGCGAGGTAATCAGGTAATTGCAGCTTTCATAAATGTAATTTATCAGGATGACAAAGGCCAGCGCTGGTAGCTGACTGGCTAGCATGCTTTCCGTCGCTATAGGCTGACCTGCGAAGCTTTCACGTTCTGACATATGACTTTATGAGCTGTAGGGAAGCAGAAGGGGTGATAAGGCATAACACGCCCATCAAAGCCTCCCTGTCGTATTACATACATCAGCGCTTTAAATGTTCATGGTTTACAGCACGGTAATCTGCCAATCACGCTTTGATGGAGGGACAACTTTACTTTTCTTGGCATTTAAATCAAATTTGCTATTGTAATCTGCAGTCTTGCAAATTGGGATCTGATTAGTGATGTTTCGCTGCTGTATCGTCTGCAAAAATGTGGTGCAAGTGAAAGTGCAGTGGAAATTTGGTTCAATTGACTTCAGTTGTGCATGACAGAGAGTGACAAAGAGTTAATTTTCAACAAGTAAACTATTGTTGAGTTACTGCTTGTGTGAGGTTTAGGTCCATAATAGAGACTGAAATATATTATGATGTTATAAAAATGGCTTATTTGTGTAGCTGAGGGTCAGATGAGAACATCGACACCCCAGGAGCCCAATTTTATCCGTGCAAACGCAACAACAAATGCAGGTATTAAACGCCACCTGCTATTTTGCTGCAGTGTCTGGTATGCACACTCAAGTGCGCTCTAGGAATCTATGACAAACTGCTTTGGATTTCAAAAAGCAAGAACATCAGAGGGCAGGTTGGGTCGTCGGATGGGTCAAATAAAACACTGGTGTATGATTCCTGTTTGTAGGACTGCACTGTTTACATCACTATCCCAAACCTTTTTAATATTTATATTGTTTGATATATTAACGCCATGGTTGAGGCCTGCGTTGAGACAGCTGTGTCTCATACAGAAAAAAGGGTGCTTTTGTGGAGTCCAATGCTTTGACAAAAGGTCTTTTATTTGATGACCTGTGTTGAGAATGCGCTCACGGATGGATCCAAGTGCATTAAAAATAGTCAACTGGATCAGAATAGCTCCTCTTCATTACTAGCAAAAATATTAAAAAAACAAATCTCAAGAACAGGATGCAGGCAAACACACAGGCATGACATGTGATGCTGACCACAAGATCCCACAAAACTGAAAGCCATCAATCAGGCTTGAATATTATATACCAACAAGGACAGTTAGGACATGAGGGCAGGTTGGGAACTGACCGGTGTGGGAACAATATGAACAGGGAGAGCTGTTGAGGACTCATGCAGGGCAGGTGTGGTGTGAAGAGCAAGTGGAGAAGAGCTGATGGAGAGCTGGAAGAACACAGGGCAGGAAAGCAAATGTCGCAGTTCATCAACAGAGAAAAACATCATATTGTAGTAAAACACAATAAACAGAGATCGTATTGTCTTTGAAACATAGACTGTATGCATGAAGCCATGATATCTCGCGTACAGGTGCAACCATATTGCCCCGGTGGCCACACCTGGAACTGCAGTTTGCGCAGAATTAATTCATTAATGTTTGAACACACGTCAGTATGATTACAACTGAAATGACAGAAACCATGACTTATAAAAGTGTATATGCTGTGTTTTAATTTTAGCCTAAGTCCTGTATGCTTCATGGAGGGGGCGGGATTCATGACCTATACTGCAACCAGCCAACAGAGGGCGGTTTTTGTTTAACTTTTGGTGAACTGTCACGGTGTTCATCAGTATATGTGTCTCTTGTTTGGTGTCGAACGCTATGGACATGACATTTATACATAGTAGGTTAAATGACATGCTAGGTTAACGTCAGAATAACCTCGTCCGCCCTGGTTCAGGTAATGCACAAATCCCTGTTTTTCCGTTTTATGGTTGTTTAATGTGACAACACTCGGATCCATAGTTGTCTTTGCTTATACAGTGCAGGGCAGCTTCCCTGTTTCAAATACAGGACAGTTAAGTATTCAGCTAGTCTTCTCATATTATTTATTATGTTGGACAACTGTGAAGGCGATCTCAAGCAGAGTGCTCTTCGATGAGCAAACGTCGCCGTCTCAGCACAGCTCAGATCTATATGAAACACCGGCATCCAACCTGTTGAGAAACATGTCCAAAGCTCAGTCGCAACAATTTGCCACCTAATTTGAAACAGATAAATTCAAGGTTGATTCACACAAAGCAGACTGACAAGAAGGTACACATCATAAAGAGGGGGGAGGATAAAACGCAATGAAAGGAAGGGAATGGCCCAATTTCTTGGTGTAATTAACCCCTTATTAGGGATTTTAGGAATTTTTCCACTGATAATCACTTTTCATGGTCGATAACAAAGCGTCACTTTTACTGACTCTTACAATAGTTTCTGTACATCAGAAGTCAACATGTCTATGGTAAAACATACGTTAAACGCCGGTATTGATCAGACTTTGTGTGTGGCGACCACGTCATACAGGGCAGGTAGGGTGACATCATTGATCTTCTATCAGAGAGAAAGGCTGGTCAAACTTCTTACTTACGCGTTTTTCTTCCGTGCTAACGCTGCTGCTCGTATCTTGATTTCCTTCAATACATCTTTGTTGCGATAAGCAACCTTTCAGGTAATTCATCAAATTTTAGAGTTAAAACTAAACTTGTTCTCTCCCCTGGGAACCCGTGCAGATCAATACCTTTGATAGTGTGTCCACGCTGGCGACGCCTTGTTTCGCTCTCTAGTCGAGGATCAGCTCTTCCGTGTCTTGTACGACTGTTTCTTTAATAGCGTCGGAAACCAGCAGTAGGGCACATCACCGACACCTATCGGCTTTATTTATCAGTTATAGTTTAATTATCCAAATAATACACAATAATATAAAATGTAGAAAAGAATATCTCAGAGTAGTTAGATATGGAGCATCTCTATTTATGTTCTGTATTGGCCATTGGTGGAAAGCAGAAGCACGGAAGCCGCAGGAGAGAGACGACAAAAGGCTTTGATTATACGTCAAGCACTGATTTCATAAAAAGCCTCCTGCAGAAAACTGAAACATGATAGGTCAAATACAGGTCTAAATGACTTTTGCAGTTTTCCTATTTTTCCATTTCAACGTATCCGTCTGGTGACCGCGCTCTCCCGCCTCTGTAATGGAACTCTATTGCAGAAGCATTTCTCCGTCAGCCTGGGTCAGGAGGTCATCACTGATGTCACTCTCAAAGTAACCAGTGGCAAATAGGTCCTGACATGTACTCTCCCATGAAAGAATGAGACCGGACAGCTCCTCTGGCTGCGCGACTGATAAGCTATAGAAAAGAATATGTGAGCTTCGGAGGATCGCGGCCACCGCTGCTGTCGTTTGAGAGAATAATACCAGCTGCTGCTCAAATAAAAAAAAACTGGATGATCTAAAGGAGTTGGTTTTCCCTCCTTCTGCCTTTTGTCTCTCCGTTACCTTCATCTGAGGATTCAAGTATTAGAGCGAAACAAATCCCTCTTGTTCTGCGACTTGTATGTCATGTCGTGTGCGATTTGCTTTGCACATGGCAATCTAGTACAGATTTCTACGCCTGTTTGTTTCCTGCATGCAGCGTGACCGCTCACTCTGTGTCCTTGTTCCCCCCCATCTTCTCTAGTATCTGTCTCCTTGTCAGTGTGGAACATATCCTGGAAGTGACACACGATAGAAGAAGGAATGAGCAAAAAAAAATATAACGGTTGCTCCTCATATCAAGCTGATATTTGAATGAGCCTTCGTTCTTTATTTCCCTGCCGCTTCTTTTCTTATCGCCGTTCCGGTTCTTCTCCGTCCGTCCGTCTCTCCACTTCAACAGTCAGAGAAAAGGATGACTGAATGAGCAGGAGACTGGCGTTTTCTGATGGAGTTACACCACCACGAGTGGAGTCAATCAAGGGCCGGCTGACAAAATTAATTTTCTGACAGAGGTGTCGGCAAGATTGTCAGGCCTCCATGACAACAAATCCATAGCACGCTAAAGAGAAAAGAAAGAGTTGGGGAGGAGGAGGAGGGGGGGAAGAAAAAGCATGGAGACTTAAGAAGAACTGAGAACCCTGACATAGTGTGAAACAGGAATCCTTGGAGCGGACTCGCAGTCAATCAGAGCACTTACCTTTCAGCTGTCCATAACACTATTTCATACCAATTATTACCCCCACTGAGCAGGTGACAGGCTTGTGTGCAGACGGCAGCGCCGCACAAACTCCCCGTAATCCCAAAATGACAGATTGGGAGGGGGGGGAAGTCTTGCAGTGATTTGTGACAAAGTAACTGAACATAGACTTCTGTACTTAGAAACGTGAGAGTAGTTTGTTTGTCTCCGTGCTCACGGTGACTCTCCCTCCACTTTGATTTGATGCATGGGTCCACCTCACCAGTGCACTCCCTCCACTTACTGGTGTCACGACTCAAGTTGTAAATTGAAAAATTGCTGCGGTGTGTCTAATTGATGCTCACTGTGTATTAATAAATAGAGGTGATGCTTTTCTTTCTGCAATGTGCTTTGTTTTTTTAAGGCTTTTTTTTTAATCCTTCCATTTTTTTTGTTCCTCTTTTCTTCTAATGCATTAAACTCCTCCAACACTGTTTCTTACAGAGCTTAAACCAGACATATTCACAGACAGACCATAAAGATGGTTGCTTTGTTTGACTGTTACCCATAAAACCCCAAAGCTCTCCGCTTGTAATTTTTTTTTTTGTTTCAGACAAGCCCTTAAGTTTTAAAGCCTACCGCCTGGTATATTTCCTCCACATCAATATGTCACCTGGTTCCGCCACGGCAGGATGTCAACTTAATGCAACTCCGGGGTTAAGAAAACACCGTCTTCGCCGCTGACTGATCGCCTGTCGCCGCTCGCACAAAAAAAAGTTTAGAAATTTGATCCACCTGTCATCTCGCCTGTGATTATGAATCTCTTCCTCCGTCCATTCGGATGCAGTCTAGCTTGTCCTCGCTCAGCATTACTTACATGGCTGAGAGAGCAAACTTCAAATCACTGCAAGGGAGGGAAGGAAGAGAAAGAATCCGGCTCATCTTAATGTAAACAATTGGGCCCAGCGGTGAGCCCATAGAGGGGAAGGCCCCTTTTAGTTTTGACCAAATCTTGTGATCTCACCAACAGGAGTCATCAACAGAAGAACATTGGTTGATTCTTATACATTTAATTTTCAAACAATTCTTGACAGTTTTAACAAATTAACACAGCGTCCCCCCTCCTTGCACCTTTGTGTTTGTTTTCTTTCCTCCTCTCGTCTCCTGAAGATGAGAGGGCCAACGCAAAAAAAGACAATACGTGTTTCTTTATCTTTCACCTCACGGTGAACTACAGATGACCTTCTGAGTCAACTGCATTAGCTTTGGGGTGGTCAGACTAAAGACTGTGTGTGTGTGTGTGTGTGTGTGTGTGTGTCTGAAGCTTCTGTGTGTGTGTCTGCAGCCTCTGTGTGTGTGTGTGTGTGTGTGTGTGTGTGTCTGAAGCCTATGTGTGTGTGTCTGCAGCCTCTGTGTGTGTGTCTGTGTCTGGCGTCTGTGTGTGTGTGTCTGCCGCCTGTGTGTGTGTGTGTCTGCAGCGTCTGTGTGTCTGCAGCCTCTGTGTGTGTTTCTGCAGCCTCGGTGTGTGTGTCTTCAGCCTCTGTGTGTGTGTCTGCAGCCTCGTGTGTGTGTGTGT
>CAAKHC010015751.1:10238-21110 GCA_901007825.1 Macroramphosus scolopax | reverse complement strand
GGTCAGACTAAAGACTGTGTGTGTGTGTGTGTGTGTGTGTGTGTGTGTGTGTGTGTGTGTGTGTGTGTGTGTGTGTGTGTGTGTTGGGGGGGTGCTAGGAGGGAGCGAGCGAGGGGATTCTTCATGTTCTCCATTAGGGTTGTTTGGGTTAGAGGGGTTAACTCAATGAGGCTAAGTAAGTTTGAACTATGAATCACAGCGGCGTACTTGTGCGTTCACTTATGCACAATCGCAAATGCACGACCCAGAGGTAATCACGTTAACCTCCTCACTGATGAAAGGAAGAAGTCACCGCACCGACCGACATTCAAACCAAACGTCCAACTGTTATTTACTTTGAGCTGGTAAGAACTGGAAATATTGTTTTCAGCACTCCATGCAGTGATTTTTTTTTTACACTGAGCCCCCTTTTTTTTCCTTTCCCAGATAGAGTCTGAGACAGATTTATTATAGATTGTCTGTGTTTTGATTGTGTTGCTGAGAAGGAGGATGGGAAGATGGGACTTCCAGCTGCTGTGGATGCTTGGGAGTCCTGGGAGTCCTGGCCCGGCTGCCCTCCCGGCTGGTCCAGCCAAGTGGGCATGCGCTGTTATGGGACGCGGTGGGGGGTTGATGGGGCTACAGAGGCTGGGCCAGAGAGGCCACAGATGCCTTAAATGACTTGGCTTGATGGGATAGTGAAAGGTTGGGAGCACAGCAAAGCAGTTTTTCAGCGATATGTGAGCGGGTGTCAGGATGTTGTAAAAATCTAGAAGAAGAAACAATACACGGAGAGATGTAAGGGTCAAACTAGGACTGGACACATGCTGTCAGTCGAAATGAAAAAGTCCACAGTGTTTTATATTTCTTATGATAGTTGGCAAATAGAAGATTTTGTTAATGTCGCTCTGCTTTCCTTTGGAATAAATGTAGTTTTGAAATTGATAACAGAAACAGAAGAATGATATCCTGCATGTGACAGATTGAAAAGATCACTTTAATAAAGGAATATCTTGTCAATTGATGTTTTCATTAATTATATCAGTGTTGAGCGAAGATACTTGTTTTAAAAATATTTTTTAACTTGAACTTTCCCCTCCCCACCTTTGAACCAGGGTGGTCCCAGTCAGTCGTGCATGGCGAACACAATCCTCGGTTGTCAAACAAAAGACAGCACATGAAGGGCTTCCAGCCTGACAGTGAATCAAGCACCCATGATACCAGACTAACAGAAGGGCCCCCATTAGAAAGTAATTCATGTGGAAGCTGCAGGACCCTGATATCATTATCACACAACACATTTGCCAAGTTTTTTTGTTGTGCCGCATTCTGGTGATGCAAAGTCTTTGACTTCACTCTTACTTTTGTGCGAGGATATGCTCGATCTCTGCAAGTTTATATCTTATATATGAAGGTTATTAATTCCAAATTGACAGTGTGGAAAGAGATCCCACCTCACTAGTCCATTGGGATCTATCGCTCAATGGAGAATTGTATCCAAAGTGAATCAGACTTGCTCCCAATGCATTGTGGTCATCTGGTTTGATATTAGACTAAACCTGCTTCATCTGTTTTACAATGCATCATCCAATTCAAGAGGCTGTAATAATATGATGCAGAGAAGTGTATCTGCATTGATTAAAAAGAATAACCAGACAATGTAACATAACATTAGTGACTTACAAGCAGAAGTGAACCTCTATATGACTTCATGCATGCTCCTCCATTAACAAACATTCTCCTGCGACAGCGCTGGAGCTCCGCTGTTCACACTGTGAAATGCAGGGGAAGAAAAATGTCAGTGATCAGGTACACGACCTGCGGGGAGAGTGAAAAAAAAAAAAAAAAGGCAAACTAGTCCCTTTAACTTTTTAAAGACTTTTCAGCATTTGTTCTGCACACTTACCTACGCAAACTCCAAGGGGCCACAGTGACTGGGGTCCCATTTCAGGCCCAGCGTGGAGCCGGAGAGCTCCTCAGCTGTAAAATGAGAGCGCCGGAGCGCAGTGTGAAAATGGATTAGCCTTGCTGAGATAAGGGGAGCCCTCAGCAAGCCATGCACGCCTTCGATGGGGAAAAAGAACTGCTGTACAAATTGTTTTTGGTACATTAAGTACCTGTTACTTTATTTCACAGATGGAAAACAATAACACAGGCTCTGGGGTTGGAACCACCGCTGCAGTGAGGAATGTGAGAGGTTTGCCCTCGGAGTGTGCCCCTTTTTTCTTAATATGCAAAGTGATCTTTGTGAGCGCGTCTGACTGAAGGAATTCAACAGATTGACAAACAGAACATATGATGATAAACGACAGCGCCAGGTCGGCGGCCGACAGGCTGCTGAGGGAAATCATACAGAATATCCATGTTGGTAAAAAATAAAATAAAAACGGCTGAGTGTTCCTGCTCAGCAAACAGGGCAGGGATTTTTCATTAATAGCCCCGCTGCTGCACCAGGGCCCCCCAAATTAAATGAGTGTGTCAGATCCTGGATGATTTATACATTTGGACTGATCTAACAGCTCTGTGGAACAGCTATGACACGCTGACAAGCCAACAATGGATATGAAAAATGAGCCAATACCACAGCACTAAATTTGAGACTTTCAAAGCCAAATGCACGCACAGAATCAAAACCTCCAACATACCAGAAAGTGTAATGAAAATAAAGTGAGGGGGGGAAAAAAAAAAAAAATCACCCTCAAGATTCTCAGCACAATTTTAGCTAAATCATTCAGTGTTTCTATGAATGGAGTGATGGAGACAAATTGGTAGGAGTGGAACGTGGCAGGAGTTGGCGTTTCTGATGTGTGTTTGTGGGAGAGAGAGAGAGAGAGAGAGAGAGAGAGAGAGAGAGAGAGAGAGAGAGAGAGAGAGAGAGAGAGAGAGAGAGAGAGCACATCACTTTACAGCTAAATGAGATATCAGGCATTTTACAGAGCTGTGACTAAATAGGAAAACGTCACATCCAGTTAGCGCTAAAGGTGCGTTTCAAAACGCCTCGGTTCTCCTTCTGTATCTAGCAATTTAAACATACATATTGTTTCTTTTTTGCCCCTTTTTTATATGTGTTTTCTTCACACGAGGTAAACGCCGTATGAGGCCCGGTGGCACCGCAGCAGAGGCAAAAAGCCGTGTTTATAATTATGTTGTGTGGAAAGCTATTGGCTTTACTCACTTGTTAGGTGAAGTGATAAAAACCAACATGATGGACTGAAGCATTTTTGCTTTTCTTAGTATTGTCCTTTTACCCTCTCATTCTCTGTCTGATGAAAAACTGCACTTTGTGTTCCTCAGAGCTCAGCAGATTTAGAGGAAACAATTACCAGTCCGGTGATCTCTGCTTCTCCAGTCCCACCGATAAACACCCAGTGCCCTGAGGTACGGTCAGAAAATGATACAGTTTTAAACGGGTTAAATTTCATTCTTTCCTCCAACCCCCCCCTCTCACCCTCCCCCCCAACACTCCACTTTCAGCTCCCTCTGAGCTTTTATTTCGCAAAAGTGCAGACACATTTTTTTGTCGATGGGGGCAAAAAAAAAAAAAAAACCCGAGAGAAACAATAAAGAATATGAAAAGCCCATCTTCACAGAACATTAGACATCACAAAACAACCCAAAGCTATGATTGGATATATCAAAACTGACAAGTAAAAGTTGATTGCTGAGTGTCTATTGATTGAGCCATATTTCACTGGGAGAGCTCAGCCTCATCGTGTCTTCACAGTCCAGGAAACCCTGCTGCTGGTGCAGCCACAGTTAATACACAGACAATAAATACACTGAAATAGACCAGATGATACACTGGGAATGTTTTTTTACTATTTGTTTATAATATAACAAGTAGCATTAGTGGTTACTGCCAATACAGTATTGTTATTAGGCTATTTGTATATTATTGTTACAGTACTGTATATTTATGTATTTTGATGCTGTGTATTTTGAACTTTCATCCTAATAAAGCAATTTGAATCGAATTGAAAAATTAAAACTACATAGCTACAGTCTATTACTGTGAACTGTTACAATATGCACACAAACAGGCCAATGATCAGTTTAACGAGTAAACATTTATTACGGCTTGTCAGACGATACAGCTGCTCACACCTGCACATGTATATCCTGCATTTAACAAACATGATGCTGGTTTTACTTGCAGACTGAATATGCATCTACAGAGATGCACATATTGCCACCCTGCAAAGAGAGCGGTGCTGTGCAGTGACTGCGGAGTGAATCCTACTTGTTAACCAGAGATACAGAATATTCTAGTAGCAGAGACAGACTGCCTGACTCATTGATCCTTTATCTGACTGTGGTTTTTGCAAGTTAGAATCTTGGCCTACTGAAATATGATAGCCTGACTACGCTGTAATAAATCCATGGCACTGTCCATGGTGCTAAAGTAGCAGCCGGATTCCTCGCCCCTTCTTCCTACACAACTATACTGCATAGTATTAAATACTACTCAAGTCTATATTTTGGCAGGCTCACAATTATTAATGTGACAAGTAGGAAAGTGTAAAGGACTAGCACGTCATTCGTTAGCGTCTATGCTGGTAAAAACACCAAGAACAGACCAACGCACTTCTAAAACTACATATTTTAGGGGACACAGGACCATTTGGACCCCTGCCTGAACTGTGTGGTCGTGATATACCGATTTGGGGAATATGCAGATAAAGGAGGACATAGTGAAGCTACTGTATTGCTGAAGCAGAGCAGTGATGAGTCACAAGGAGGTTGGTGTGTTTGGGCCTTGAGGTTGAGACACACAGGAGATGAAATAAGGCAGAAAGATTTGATTTGAGCAATCTAACATTTAGTTATGATGGGCTCAGTAATCTGTATCTTTATCCCCTCACAAGTGAGAGACAAGAGACAGCAAAGAGAATGGGATGACAAATCGGAGCGATGCTGACAAGAAATGAAATGCTTGAGCTGAGAAGGCAAAGTGTACCGAACGCAGCGCAGCCCGGGAATGATTGAATGATCCCATTCTGGGCTCTTTGTTAGACACTAGGCAGCGATGTATGAAGATTGATACACAAGTGCTTGACTCGGTTTGCTGGATCATCAAACGGATTGATATTATACTCCAGCCAGGGATGAAGACAAAGTAAGTGTTATCATACTCAATACTGGGGCTTGTCAGAGGTGGGAAATCATCCCGTGTCACTGGTTATGGGAGCATTTCGCAGACTGTCATGAGAATTTATCAGGGAGACGGGGCGCTCTGTGGCAGTCTGCAACTGACGGCGGAGGCCCCGGCCGTACCGTAAAGATCTGAGCTTAAGATTGAATTACAACATCGGGCTTTGCACTACATTTATTTCATGTTTTCCCCCCGCGGTCGCTGTAAATCCCTGCTCTTCTTATCAAGCAGCCATATATTGTCACTCAGATAATATAATTCCCGTTGCTATCATTATTTAGATAACACACACACATTACAGCAAAATGATTTGTTTTTCAGTTATCCTACACGGGCTTCCTACATCACCCCCGAGGTTTCTTCAGGCTCCTCATTATTCTCGAGTCCTGGGAGTACAAAGTGAAGGGAATAATGGATGATGCAGCGGTGGCTTGGTCGTTCTTCTGAGGGTGTAACATGCAGCTTTTTAACAACTGTAAATGACGGCCGTTTTAAGCATGACACACCTGTACTGGTGTTTACCTACTGTTCAACACCTGCTCTGACTCTACCTGTTGCTGGTTGGATCTTTACTAAGAGTTTTCTCTTCAGAGTGTCTGGAAAATGTCACCTTGTAAGATTGATACATAATGGAAGTGGATAAGACTTCAGTTCTGTTCTTCCACTAACGAGGAAGAAAACTTTTTAATAAAATCTGACGCTCTTCTCATGCATGATTAACAAGCATGCATTCAGTATCTTATAAAAGGATGACATCACTATTGGCAGGATTAATCACTTCAATAATCTCTCACTGCATCTTCTTGCTAATCAGATTCATTCACAGCCTTCATGTTTGGAGATGGAGTACAATAGTCCTTCACCTTTACTTATAGTTCAACCCTAAATTTACATGTGTTACCATTGCTACTTATCATATATATGTATAATATATAGATAATATAGTAGATGTACTGTAGTGTCAATGGAGTAGTAACCCTATAACCCTGCAGTGGAGGAAGACATATTCAATGTACAAGTACCTCAATTATGTATATTCAAATTTATGTATGCAAACTGTTGCTGGTGCTTTCATTTATTCTTCATCATTCATTCTTTTATGTTGCATCTGATGAAGTGAATCATTGTGGGAGAGAATATAAAACAATATGATGATGACGATACAGCTTGCATCTATAATGTTAATTTGCATAGCTGTCACAGAAGTAAGATATCTAATGAAAATTTAAAAGAGAATAGTAAAATACAAATGGAAGAACTGTACTGGAGTATTTAACTGTGAGAATTGACTTCATGCATTTCAGTTATTAACTCAATCTGCTCGTGTTTAGTCCATCTAAAGCTTCCGTATGCTGTTTTCTTGAGACATGGGTCAATAAAAGTATGTTCTTCTCTCTATGGAGAGAGTTTATGCACATCGTAAAGCTGTCATTTATGTCCGTGCATATGGTGCCCTCATCATGTTGCCTGCCTGTAAAAGCCATGTATGGGAAACACCGCAGGGCCGTGGCCCTTACAGATATTCATCTCAACATTCATCATTTTTACATGTCCTCACTGGAAGCAGAGGGCTGTCGACAAGAGTTATCGCTTTTCATCTTCATATTGAAATACCAGGACAAAGTTTTCCTTGCTTGTGTTATATCATTTATATTATGTGTTAAAGTTACGCTACAATTATCACATCTATGCACACACACTCACACACTCCTTCGCCAAGTGGGGGGACACTTGAGTCAAAGGGTGTTTGAACTGATTTGGCCTTGTTGAGCTGTTAACCCTGAAGAGAGAGAATTGTCTTTGTAAGGAAGCTGGCGGTGTGTGTGTGCGTGTGTGTGTGTGTGTGTGTGTGTGTGGTGGGAGGAGAAGGGGGGGGGGGTGTCCTGGCTTTGAGTTAAGGGGTCTATCAAGGGACAAACTTCTCCCGCACCACAAAGCCACATGATCCATCTCTCTTTTTAGCTGGTGTCAGGACCATTTTATGTGATGATGATTTGATGCTTGAGCACCAGGTCTCCTTCTCACCCGGCTCAGATTGAGCTATGATAGTCAGAGCTGGGATCACTGAGCAACCCGCGAAATAGCAATGTGTCCTTCACGTGCGAGCCACAATCGTAGCGTCCCTAACATCTCGTCAGAGTATCTTTACTGGGAGAAAATCCTGACATGGGGTCTGAATCCAGCGGATCTGTGACCACACATGGCGGAAATGTCACTTTGTCATTATATACAGGTTCATCTTCAGGAGGAGGAAATGACGACACTGCGCCAGAATTAAGAGAATCTGTGACCTGGAAGGAGGAAAATGTCACATTAAAACATATAACATATACATATTTGGCATGAAAAAATAACTATATATGACAAGCTTGTGGTGACTACAGTATTATTGAGCTATCATGGTTCTGTTTACAGGCGCTGATGTGCTCAGAGAAACACCATGGTCTTCATGGTTTAATTGCACTACCAACAAACCCTTTGTAATCATTTTGTGCATACTTTTAGATTTACAACCCATCCATGGCCCCATCCCTCACAAGATGACATAGCATTGTTCACAAAATTAGTCCCTATTTGTTATATACAGTAGTCAATCTTAACAGGTCAAACAGTCAGCTGTCAGAGCAAAGTCTTACTTAAAGGAATCATATGAGCACTCTCAGGTTCTTGTTTTTATTCTTTCATCGGTCGAACACGTGACACCCCTCACAGTTATGTTTATGGTCGAGAGAACACTTACTTTCTGGACCGCATTGCATTCTGGGAAGGGTCAGAAGTTGTGAGAGCAGCAGGCTGGCACCTCCTGTGTCAATCAACACACTCGTGATTCAAGTGGCAGAGGGACGAACGTGTGTGAAAATCTATGAGCTGATAATTTTTAAAAATCAGAAGCTGTAAACTTGAAGGACAATAGAGGACGTGTTTATTAACAGGCGTTGAAACCATCTAGGGGCTGCGACTAAGCATCACTATTAATGACCTGGGATGACAACGGGCTTCTGGGTCAGTTACTATGGCAACATAGTCTATGAACATAACCTGCTTCTTTGCGAGCTGTTGCTTTGTCAGTACTAGACAATACTACGTCCTTTTGATGAGGAGCTGGTGGACAGAGAGGACAGGATCGTCACTGTCCTCAGCGACCATCCTGCATGAATAGTAGGATATTATTTTTGTATTATTGGTATTATTGGAGATCCCGACCACGTCGATAAGGCAGCTGCTCGTAGGTCGGTACGCAAGGTGTAACTTGTGCTAAGGCCGTTACCGCCTGACTTTGTGCGTTTCCCAAGACACAAACCGATGAGGGTTATCACAGTTGAATTTTATAGCCTGGCAGGTCAGTTCTTGTTAAGGTTGAAGCTCGTTCAGATTTCCACAATAAAACCCTCGCTGTGGGGACCAGTCAATGGAGAGCCCATCAATTCCTATGTCAGGGTTTCCAAACGTTATCAGCTGCATTAATGGGACACATCCCCATTAAAGTGCCAACGGTAGATAACGGTAGGTGATTACATAAAAAGTTTTCCACAGGATCAATGTGCACGTAATGTATTGCCATAAGGTCCCTTTACTTACAGATTGATTTTGTATTTCCTTGATTGGTAGATCGTATGTGAGGCATCTGACATTATAAACAATTTTGAATAGATAACATTCATTCAGAGACCTTCGTACTTTCACCACCCAGCTTGACCTCGTGGTGACCATGAAAGTAGTGTTTTCTTTGTAATAGCAACAAGTTGTGAGGCTCTCACTTCTTCAAAGCTTCATCACTCCCTTTGCGTCTTATACCAACTCACCAGTCACCCTGTGTGAGTGTCTGTGTGAGACGCAGTAGTCTTTCAAATAATCTGTTAACACATTCACTTCAATATGAGATGCACATGTCTTTCATTGTCGATACATTCAAATAAATCAACAGCAAACAGCGACCATGACTTATTTATTTGCAATAACGAGACTGTACCAGCGATCACAAGCTTCTGGAGGGAATCTGGGAGGAAAACAGGCTCGTAATAACTAAATAATAAGTCTACTAAATGATTTTCTCCACACAACCATTGCTGCCGTCTTCAGCGTCGGGTCCAAGACTTTCTATCAGAACACACCTGGTGTTAGTCGGGCCCTTGTTTGTGTGTGCTGAAGTTTATGTTCCTGCATACATTTACATGTTCTTCCACAGGCGTCTTGAGGCTCTCTGGCTGACTGCACCCCAGTAGATTGACACTTGTGCCTCCAAGTGGCCATCTGTGCCTTGTTTATGGAGACTGGATCGCAGCTGGTATAAGGGGCTGTAAATCCAGTAGATTGTTAAAGAGAGCGGGTCCATACTGGGGTCCGGGGCTCATTTGTGTTGTGTTGAGATCGATGTTGCTTCAGAAAGCCGTGGAATGAAGCTGCTGTGGACGGAGTTAATCTGAGTTGCTCACAGACGGCTCGGTGTGCAGGTACGTGTGTTTGCATGCACGCATGAAACAATCCCAGATAACTTCCATTCCCTATTATGATGTAATAATAATGACTTCCTGTGCCGACCTACAGAGCTCTCTGGTTGGCTGCACACACTTCAACATCCCCTCACTTTAATCACTTCTTGTAAATTAATTTGAAAACCTGATGACAAACATTCATCTGAACAGTTTATGATGCAAACTGGATCTGAGAGACCAGATACCTGCACAATCTAATGTTAGATTTTAAGCATATTGATGGTGACCTTTCATTCTTTAATTCCTCACAGGCCATCATGAGCTGTCATGGAGTTGATGTACTGAGATAACAGAAATCTCACTACCCTATTTGCTCTAACCTTTAAATGCTTTTTTCAGCGAAAAGTAAAGATAGCACTATATTGTTTGAATTTACATAATTCCAGGAGATTAAATGTAATTGGTGAAAGCTGCTGCAGAATTTTGCTTCGATTTAAAAAACAGAATGTTGATGTTCCGCATGGATTTCCACACACCTGTCTGCACTCTCCAAACAGGTTTCCCATTTGCACATGACATGTCAAATGCCTGCTGTGAGGTGGAATTACAGTTTATCCCTGCTAATTCTACATCGTAACACACTTATTATCATCCATAGAAAATACTTCAACCGTGGAGGATATCAGACTGTCACATTTTAATCCAGCTTCGTACACGGCAACGTGTTTGCAGGCGAGTTTTCTCCCACAATGCCCAGCACACAGCGTGAGAGCAATCCCATTTCCACATAGTTCAAATACATGTCTGCTAACGCCACGAATCAATAGCTTCAATAGTTGCCTGGTAGGATTTGTTGATTGCTGTATATGTCACACAGGTCGGGCTGTAACAGGGTTGTTTACACTGAGAGGAGGATGGAGGCCACCAGGTCCCGCAGTTCTTCACCACTTAAGCAGATCCACCATCTTCACTTCCCTTGATCCGCTGCTCTCCATCTACACAGCCTCTTGTAGCCTTGATATCGAAAAAAAATCATTTAAGTGGAGACAAATGTCAGCGTCCTCAAAGCCACTGACGTTGAACTGAGCTCATGTGTAGATGTATGAGGAGCCGGCTTTTAGCAGCCTTTTAGTGGGCAGCCGTTCGAGGCCATTTAGCCTCCAATTCTCAAACTGTTCTTCACTGGTGATATTGCAATCACTATACTTTCATTACTGGAGTGTAGTGTGTGTGTGTGTGTGTGGGGGTGTGCGTGTAGCAGTAGTTATTATCAGAATGCGGTTTGATTGCAGTGCACGAGAGGTGTAG
>CAAKHC010015751.1:0-10218 GCA_901007825.1 Macroramphosus scolopax | reverse complement strand
GGGGGGGGGGGGGGGGGTGAGAGATGAAAAGGCAAGACATCTTTTGCAGAAGTAACAGCACTATAGATCTTTTATGGACAGAATGAACCTGTGGGCGATCCATTTAACATCCGAGAGACCCGTGCAGTCTACGACCGGAATTAACAATCTTACGTAAAGCCACAGGCTTCATATGTTGCCGCAGTTTCCACAAATTGAAACGTTGCTCTCTGGTTGTGCACTGACATTCTCTTTGTGGTCTGACAGAAAAAAAAACAAAGAGGAAGACAACAGAGAAACATTCTCTAGTCGTTTAAAAGACATTTAACAACAATGAGGAAGCGCTTTGATGCATTCGGCCCCTTTGTGCCTTGATGTTGCTCTCTTTCTCTACACTTGCAAACTCTATACAACCTTATGAAATATGAAAACAAATGTAATAGCATACAGCGTAGCATTTGTGATCCAAAATGATCTGTGCATAATTATATATGCGTTAATCTTTTTCATAAAGGTCCATGTGATATTTAAACAAGGTCAATAAACTGTTTTATCACCACATCTTTGTCTGACGAAATCACCATACACAACAAAGGCTGTGCTGTGCATCAGATATGCAGTAGTGTCTCTTGCTCGCGTGGCCTTTAGACCACAGGTGACTCTCTTGTCTGAAAAGTCACTGGTTTGTACAGAAAGTCTCTGGGGACGTTTTAGCGTAAGGTGCCAAATAACTGAATATTTATCGATTAGAACAACGGAAGTCGTGAGGCAGGAACAAAAACCTCAGGGGAAACCAAAACAATTCAGGATGACAATATGAGGGTTGAAACGGCACGACGAGGCAGCAAACACATCCACACACACAGACGTATGGGTAGATCCGAGAAAGTCAGAGGGAAAGCTAGGATCTGAAATATAGACTGAACAAATCAGGTAACGAGACAGGAGAGAGAACACAAGGACAAACAATCAAGACAGAACTGATAACCAGACATAAAAACACCTGAAAGCAAATCAAAATGAGTGGAAACCAACAAAGACAGGAAGTAAAACATCCAAACATAAAAGAAAGAAGCAAACTTTCAAAATAAAACAGGAAATAAGGTGTCTCAAAACAGAATATACAAACTCCAGGCGGAGGTCATGACATTTGACATTTTGGCAGTTTAATTTATGAAAGAGTAGTCGATGTGAAGATCAGAGTCACTCTTATATATCCGTATGCTAAAATTATAAATATGAAGTTTCAGCCAGGCAGTGACAATATCCTATTAAAATAAAAACATGTACTTTTTTTTCATTAAACCTTTTTCAATCTTACTCTAAATGCAGAAGATACAAGAAATGTAAAGGAAACTCAATTTACAGTACACAAATAATTAAACAGCAATGTTTATCATTATTATCATTATGACAAACGAAGAAAGCCATCTGAAAAGAGATGAGGTCATCGGACGCATCTGTTGCCTTGAACGTGACAGCTCTGGCTGATGATGAAGCATCGAGAGGGTGATCAGAGCCGACTCCCTATATGTGACATGTGGCTTGCCCCTCCATTAGCATTTCATTCCGTCATGCATTATTGTGAGTAGCCCGCGTCTTCTCTGGCTTGGATGAAAGAGGCTGACGGCTCATCCGCATCAAAAGTGGCAAATGAAATGTTAATGTGTGAGCATGAATGAAATAGTGTTTCAAATATTTGACCCACATGCAGCTGTGTACGTGCTGCCTGTCATGTGAAATGTAATGGTCAAATTCTTGGAAAGCCGTTGTTGAAGATATAGACAAGCTTTTGAGACAGCTTCATTTACTAGGTGTGATCTTTGGATACATCCATGGATTACACAGCCACATTAAGATAACTTATTACTGATTTACGTATGTGATCTGCAAAACTGCCTACCAACATGTCTTATAGACGATAGTGAGTTACTGTAGTGAGAAGCATGACATGATGCTGCTCCTCAGGCAGCAATAGGGGGTCGGTGTATTGTGAAGGAGCAGCAGACCGGCCAGCCAACTCATTCCAGTGGATTGTGTCCACGATCTCGTTCTTTCTGTCCCTAAACAAAGCTCTTGACCTTGGATGAGTGCTGGAACGTGATCCGACTGCTAAATCGAGAGTTTAACCCTCTGAATCGTGCTAAGGAAGTTAGCATTTCCGTATGGAGGTGGACACCCAAACTCTTGTGAGCTCAGACACTAACGCTCGGTTATCACCCTCATTACATCGGAGCTAGAGGAGTACAAATGGACCATTAGCATGTTGTTGGCCTGCGGGAATAACATATTCTGGGAAAGAATTTCGCTGTGCCACTTTTAAATATGATAAATTGATTGTGCCATCATGAAATGCCACTTACAGCCTCTCAACCCTTCTCTTTGCGCCAACATATCATTTTGCATAAATAGACTGGATTTCTTTTATTTGACACAATTACAAGTGGATGATTTATTTAATGAGACACTGTTTGGGGGGGAAATTAAATTCAGGTAACAAAGTGACAAGTAAATTATATAGACACTTAATCACTGTGACTGGCATGTTTCCAAAGCTATTGTACTCATGTGAATGAACAGGCAGAACCTCTAATGAATCCAGGACTAAAGAAAAAGCTGCTAAAATTTCAGAAATTACATGTTTTGAAAGTCCCACCAATGTGTCCTAGTCTGTTCATGGTTTTATATGTCTGCCATGCTCCAAGGGTCTCCCTCTGTCGCTCTCCTTTACCTCTATATTTCTGTCTTTCGTTCCATAATTCTGTATCTACTCTTCCCCCTCTGTCTCAGGTCAACACCTGCATCAGCCATCCAGCGGGCCTGTCACCATTAATCAAGCGTGGACGGCAGTCTGAGGAACAGGAGTATGTTAATGTTCCCTGTCAGAAGCCGACTGTACCACGCTCACGCTTGCTTGCTTGCTTGCTTGCGTGCCTACTTGTCTCTTTTACTGCCGGCCTCCCACCCTCGCTGTCTGCCTGTCTAACTGTAGGTGGCCGTGCACCTGCAGGGTTTAATAAGCCTTAAAAAAACAGAGGTTTCAACATGGAGCTTTGCTGTCCATTCACGTCAGACCTGGAAAACACAAACAGCCTATATCTGGACTCCTGGCTCAGAAAGTCTGGAGAGAGAAGCTGTATAATCTTCACCTTGGGCTTGTCAATTTGCTAATCACAAGTGACAGACTTATCAGCCCGACACCCTCCGATGTGTCACATGTAATCAATAAAATGATGAATTGAAGACGGTAATTTATGAGGTGCCTAAATGCCAGCATGTGTGAAAGGTTAGCCTACTCCTGAGGTGATAAAGAATCAATGTAAATAATCAAACGGGCAGTTTGATCCGTTCAATAGAGGCCCGTATAAATCCAGAATATCTAGCCTCACCCCTCAGGCACCTTCGAGGGAGTGAGACAATCGGATAGATGAGGTATGTGCGAGCTGCTTCTCGCACATACCTCAGGTGGAGTGAAAAGAGAGAAACATACCTGAGAGTTTCAGGGTTGTTTCCCCTCCTCAGCTTGTCAAGTCAGATCACATGTTGGTCTCAAAAGTAAAAAAAACAACAACTGCATTGCCCCCTCTGAGTTACTTTTCTGCACAAAAAGGTCAGAAAACGTCAAACTGTGACCTCCACACACATGAACGGATCCACGAAACCATTTATAGAGATTTCCCAACTTACCCCGTGCTCTCATGGGCTGACCGTGACGCCCAGCTGTGTTCGCAGGGGGAGCGGTTTGAATCGAAGCAGCGAATATTGATTGTAAGAGGTCTCTGTATTAAGCCACAGGAGCCTGGTAAGTGAGTGGTTTCCGAAAAGGTTAAGACATTTGTCAATCACTCATGTTGATCCATTGTCGCGCAGTAGCAACCGTACAAACCCTAATGGGGTCTCTCATTGAGCGGCCTCCAGCGATGCAGCGAGACTGACTCAACACATCCACGGAGATCAATCTGTTAAAACTGTAAAACAATTACGCAGCAAGAAACAAATGGAGTCAGTGGAGGTTGTCGTTTGATCAGATTTGACTTGCCTCATGAGCTAAAGATGTAGATAATATTGATGCAGTTTTGCAGATCTGATCGCAAAGGGTATGTTGTTCTACAGTCTATGGGCTGCAAATACAACATTCACCTCTAAGTCACGACACTGTGTCAAATGTGGTAACACAATTGTTATGGAGCCGTTGGCCTACTGATGAAAGCCCTTTCATTTGAAGTGATTACGTACTGAGCGAGCTGGGTGTCCACAGTGACATGTGTGAACAAACAAACGCTGTATTGAGTGACTGCTCATGTGAATCGAACATTGAACTGTCAAAACACAAGAAGTATCCTTATGTCATGAAGTAGTCATGAGGACATAGAATGTGTTTGTCAGTGTTGTCATCACACTCTTCAAACATTTCATCAGCCCAAGAGCTGACCGCAGGTCTGTGATACAACCACTTGTGTGAAATGGGTTGAAATGAGAAACCACAGAATCACCAGGCGAGTGTTATTGAGTATAAATTCATAACCTGAGAGTGTTATTACTCATTAAATCACATAATGTTCAGAATGATGGAAAAAGGAACAATCTGTGCTGTATTTATTGATCACAAAATATTACATGAATAGTAACATGATTACATGAAATTGCAATTAAAATGATACAACTCAGAATAAATAATATGTTATTTCAATGTAATATTCAACATAAGAATTCAAGGAAAGGAAAAACAAGACTCTTTATTTTCAAGGGTTTATGATTGCATGTGTCTGCATTAGTCAGAAAACATCATGCTTCAGTGTGTCGGAGAGAAAACCTGGGAGTAATCTCACCTGATATTGATTTGCTTATAAGGAATATAATAGGGAACTTATACACAGGCTGTTCCACAATGGAACACAGCATCACTTTAAATCTTATTAAAAAACTCTAAATTGCTTGTATTGTATTTCATGCTTGTATTTTTTATTCACTTAATACTTATTTCAGCATAATGTAACATTCAGGCAGAGGTAGAATGTAAATAAATCAGTCCAGTGTAGCTTCAGTTTGACTGTGTGGTTTTCATATTCCAAAAGTCTTGATTACTAGCATCAAGTCACATTCTTGTATCGAAGCCAATTAGCTGGTGTTTCCTCCCGGTGCTCGTGGAGCCGTTGACAGTCTGATCCTCTGGGAAGCGGGAATGGGAGGGAGAGAAGCAGCGATCCAGAGGCTGAATCCTTAAATTGAAACAATTGTGTTTTTCGCTGGTCTGAAAAGCTCTGAAAACCATTTTGAGAGAAGTTTCATAAAAAAAAATGGTGGGAATGTTTCATTCATCAGAAGAGAACTTCACCCCGAACGATGTCGATCTGTTGCAGCTAGTGATTAACACAGAACAATGAAATACAATATGGGCGACGACTTGTTGGCCCCAGTTACAGAAACTCTATTGTCAACAAAAACAGGCTACACTTTCAGTTACTTTCCAATAATTGGAAAGCTTTTTAATACATTTAAACATTGATGCGTAGAACAGTCCTGCTTCTGTGTAAAGCCGGCTTATGTTTTGCCTGCAAATGTTTCAGAAACTTCTCTTGGTCCAGTCCTAGCTGAGTTAGTTAATGCTTTAGTTCTTGTGCACGGATGTACTCAGTGGTAATAGACAAACTGTTGTCCCCAGGTGTTGCCTTGGTGATGGGAATCATTAAATCCATTACCCTTTGAATCAGCAGAGTGATAAAGAAAAAAAAACTCAAAAGTTGCGAGCAAAGAAAAAGCACTGCAAAGAGGAAAGGCATCACCGGAGCCCTCATCCTCTGGTAATTGTTACCTTTGAATGAATTGAAAAAAAAGTCATTAACAGGGATTGAAATGGGGTGCTTTATTCATTATATGATAGATGGTGCAGCATGCAACATGACTGTATTTGGAACATCCTGAATATATAAATGACATTCAAAGAATCGGCTGCCATTATTTTGATATCATTAAGCAAATTATAAGCAGAGCATCTATCATGAGGCAGGGTACAATATGTCTCTGTGTTAGTTATCATGTCTGCTGTTTACAGGATGATGAGAGAGACCGTACTCAAAACCTCCTCAAGGCACAATTTATGTAAAAAAAAAAGTTTTCTTATGAAAGTCTGGAAAGGCTTAGTGACAGGAAATGACGAATTTCAAGTTAAAAGACTCTGAGCCAGTTCACTCGACATATCGTGACCTTATGTTACTTTATACTCTCCTATTTCTTCCACATAAAGTTACATGGTCAGATGTTCCTATATCCCCCAGTGTCTCCTCCTGTCCTGCATGTGTCCCTGGCTGAGTGCTCCTGGCTGTAGGACACATCTTCCTGTGATCAGCACATCTGTCATCAACAATCCTCTAAACAGCATAAGAACCCTGGCTTCACTTTCATTCCCCACCAGATTATGTTGAGTGCCTGTCTTTGCCGTTTCCTTGGCATCAGCCTTCAGCAGCCACAGTCTCACAGACTGTATAATAAATCCAGTCATTCGTCCTGCAAACCGTAACAGAACAATCTGGCTAAAAGTGACCCACCTGACGCTGACTCTCTGCCAAGCCTCATCCTCCCAGGGCGAATTAGTTGGCAGGACTCAGCATGTCCTCCGTGATGTTGGAGAACATCTTCAATCCCTGACCCTGTGTTTCACAGGTAGGGGCTCAGGTGGAAAATCCTTCATCCCTTCGTACGACTACTCCTGCCAGTGCTCCTTCACCCCAGCAGACACCACCACCTGTTTCAGCTCCCCACGATGGAGACCTGGGCGCATCCCTGAATTGCTACTATTTTGCAGCCAGTCACTTACACGATTGATATATCCTGCAAAGCTTCCATCAAGATTGTACTGACTGGCTTCTTTATGGTCTCAGCTTTGTGGGACAGGGAGTCACCAGTGTGTTATTATGTGAGGATCCAGTTCTCTGTTTCTTTGCACATTGCAAAACCTGATAGTGTCACGATTTGACGTGTGCAATGCAGTGAACATCCACTCACATGAGCAGGAGGATGTTGAGCTTGTATTGGCTGTCTCTCCGATTCAATGTTTATTTTGCTGTTGATGCCAGCACTGTCGGAGGTAGGTTGTTTACATTCCATTTGTGAATCTCCTGGGCAATGGACCCTCAGTCTGGCTGAGTGAGCTCTTCTCTCTACAGCGACAGACACCATCATCAGAGCAAGTCTGAGCAAGAAATGCATGGAGACTTTTATATATAGTTTCAAAAGAAGTTGTATTACTTTGCTGTGTTTGCCTCCTTGTGTCGTTCTTGTAACAAGTTCTTCCTGAGAGCATATGCAGAGAATGACACTGCTACATCTCAATGGCAGACACGGTATTCCTGATGAGGGGGTGTCAAAACATTCTGAGAGATTCCAAGGTTGAAGCTATATAATGCGTTGTTGTACACGTGTCCACTCATTGTGCTGACTCCATCGTAGCTCTGCAGTCTCCAGACGCCACTCATCCAACTGAGAGAGAAAAGCTCCTGACAGCTGCAGCATCTTATCCTCTCAAGAAGACACTAAACTCTTCACATATTCCGTCTCCTTTGCCGTGGTGCATGCAGCCAAAGGAGACAGACAATGGCTCCGTCACGCTCGTGTCCATTGACTGATCTGCATGGACTGTGAAACAGCGTTTCCTCGACTTTGCCCTCCTTAATCTCAGCTTCACAGCATGCTATCAGTTCATCTTGGATCCTGCATCCTTTGTATTCGGTGCTGTCTGGAGATGGTGTTTCAGTGTGACATCAAAAGAAGATTTCTAGGTAAGGATATGATCAAAGTTGCCTTCCCTTCCTCCGGTCCAGATACTACGCAGTGCAATGTCCCTCCTTGATAGATTGATTTTAACATCTAGGATGGAAGGAAGAGTGTTGCGACTGACACCAACCCTCTCTGTATTTGCATCACTCAGAACAGGATTGACATTTTCTCAATAGCATTTTTCCAATCTTGATATCGAAATTGTGTTTGTGTTACATACAAATGTCACAGTCGGTAAAATCTTCTGAGACTGAATATCTAAGCCAAATATATTATTCCTCCCACTTCAAAATATAGCTTATTTGCTTTTCTCCAAATTTGTTTTGGGGTAATCCTGGTTATGGTTGAACCACCTACTCTTGAGAAGGCGGGACTTATCTTCATCTATCAGATGCTGGATGAACTTCAGGTAGAAATGTGTCTGTTTGATTGACGTCAGCTCTCGTTAGGGCCCGAGCACAGCAGTGCAAAGGCCCTATTGGATTTCTAGGAATTATTCTTCTCCGCAATCAATCGGCTTTTTGACGGCCTAAACGTGCTCAAAAAGTCATGGAAAATGTGTCCAGATTGCTGAAAAATTTCGTATTTTACGATGGAGATGGAACGTGATGCGTTCACTGTCACTTGTTTCATTCAACAGTCGTTCAGTTTGACAGCTTCATAAAGGACAATCATGAACTCTTTATTCTTCTTGCACAAGTTATAACATGTGAGGAGACTTATTGTTACAGGTTGAATTTAAATCATATTTCTAATAATCAATAAATCAGAAGTTTCAAACACTCTGAGCACAAAACTCCACCAGATCCCATGTAAAGAAAAGAAGAGCTGATTTTTGTTATGCTGCATGAATCTGCCACAAAATGTAGCAATCCTCCAACAAGTCAGGTGACAATCAGAGTCCTGCTGAAGAACTCAATCAAACACATGTGAACCACTAATCTTGCTTTAACAAGTGATGTTCAGTTGAGTTCAATTAACTCAGCTGATGAATCCCAATAACCCATCCCGAGTCCAGCGTACAGAGGCTCAGTGAATGTGGTCTGGACTCTGTGGAGGAGAGTCATGGGTTCAGAGACGCTGTAGAAGGACAGAACACCTGCACTGTGGTCCAGGTACACTCCGACTCTGGAGGACGGAGGACCTGAGACATCAGATGAGACATTGTTGTACCTAAATACATAACTTCCTTTATCACAATCTAAAGACCAGGATTTGTCATTCAATCCAAACATACATTCAGTGTCACTTCCTGCTCTGCTGATGTTCTTGTATGTGACCGCTACAACGACTCCTCCCCCTCTCCACTCCACCTCCCAGTAGTAACGTCCAGTCAGACTCTCTCTACTCAGGAGCTGAAGGTAAATAATGAATCTGTCTGGGTGACTAGAATAAGACTGTTTATTTTTCATGACTGATACGTTTCTGTTCCCCTGAGATAATAACAGCCGTCTGTTGGCTGTGTTTGGATCCAGTGTGAGGTGACATGAATATTTTAAGAGTTCAGCTCTGGTCCTGGGCTCTGGAGGCGGTGACAGTAAAACATCCACTGGAGACAGTGAGGTGTTTGTCCACGTGGCCCTCAGAAGGTCCTGCAGTTTATCTCTGGTCTCAGACACGGCTGATGTCACGTCTTTAAAGTAGTTCAGAGGACGGATGTTGATGCTGGAGGAGTCTGTAGATTCACTGAGTTGTGACAATGAGGGGAAGTTGTGTAGAAAGTGGATGTGATCTTCAGTGAGTGCCAGCTGCTTCAGCTCAGCATCTTTCCTCTTCAGCTCAGTGATCTCCTGCTCCATCTTCTCCTGAAGCTCTCTGACTCGACTCACCTCAGTCTCCTGCTGCGATCTGATCTGCTGCTTCACATCACAGCTTCTCTTCTGCATGAGACGGATCAGCTCAGTGAAGATCTTCTCACTGTCCTTCACTGCTTCATCAGCAGAGAGATGGATGGCCTCCTCCTCCTGTTGAAGCACCTCCACATCTTTCTCTCTGTCCTGGATCCTCTGCTGGATCTTCTGTTGACTTACCTCGACCTCTGGCTGCATCTCACTTCTTACTGCTGCAGCTGAGACTATTTCATGGCCTTTATGTTCCTCCATAGAGCAAAGATAACAGATACACTGCTGATCAGTACGACAGAACATCTTCATCACCTCATCATGAAGAGTGCAGATGTTCTCCTGGAGCTTCTCCGAGGGGTCGACCAGCTTGTGTTTCTTTAATGCAGCAGCATCATAATGAGGCTGCAGATGTCTCTCACAGTAAGAAGCAGGACAATCCAGACAGGACTTGAGGGCCTTCAGTTTTCTCCCAGTGCAGACATCACATGCCACATCTTCATCTCCAGCATAGCAGTGATCAGCAGGAGCAGCTAGTCCAGTCTTCTTCAGCTCCTTCACCAACGCTGCGAACATGGTGTTCTTCACCAGGACAGGCCTGGGTGTGAAGGCCTGCCTGCACTTA
>CAAKHC010015750.1:72348-93483 GCA_901007825.1 Macroramphosus scolopax | reverse complement strand
CCCATCCCCCTCCCCCCCCACCCACCCCTCCTCCTCCTCAGGGACACGGAGACAGAGAGAGAGTTTATCAAAGAAGCAGTCTTGCAATTAACATGACAGTGAAAGTTACAGGATTGCATCTCCAGTCCATTTAGCTGACTTCATGCATGAGCGGGCTCCGTATAAACCGTCGAATCTTAAGTTCAATGATTAAAGCCGGTCTTGGCATATTGTGTGTGCAGAGTTTTTACACTGCCGATCTGTGTACGCTGTCCCCGGGAAAGTGTCAAACAGCATAATCGCTGTTTTGTTTCCGAAATTCATCCTCTGTCATGCATGTTGAGATTCAATTCAGAGTTGATCAGCTTCCTTTTGTGAAGAATTCCAAACAGCTTCTATCTGGCTAAGGCAATTTGTTTCTGAAGGGAGTGAAGGTTATCCAGAGGAATCCGAAGCATGGCTTCAGCGCATGATTACATGTTTAGCTCCAAAACTGATGTAATCCTCAAAGGGTTTCACCCTGTGGCAGCCTACCTGTGGATATGCATCACAGGGCTTTACGTCTGCACCCACTATCCCACTATCTCGCCCCTGCAGCTTTTTCTATCAATGCACTTCTCCTGATGGGGTTCTGCTCTATTCTCCAGCTGCCGTTGGACAGCTGACCCTCTGGCCAAGGTGCCTCTTCTAATCGGTCTCAATGTTTTATTCATGGCACCTGTGGAACACAGTAAACGGCTGGACCGCGAACCAAAACAAAACGGCTCAGTCTCCTCAGGAGAACCACTTTCCTTGTTGTAATAAGATACCTCTAAGATATCTCTGTTGCTGCAGCTCTGTGATCCCCATAACATACAACAACCACACTGTGGAAACTGAATCTATTTTACGGGATGGTTGTAAATCAAACACTTGAATGTTTTTTTTTTTTTTTAACCTCTCTGTTAGGTGAAGAATATGTTTTTTTATTTCTCAAATGTTCCGTGAAATGAGTTGTTAAAGCTACATCGTTGAGCGATATTAAATAAATCCTCCGCAGCTAACCACTGAGCAGTTGTGTTTGAGGAGATTCTTTATGAGGGTTTTAAGATCAAATGGAAGTTTATTCATTTGTTTTCTTTGAATTGCGAGTTAGTTAGGGTACTGTCAAGTGTGCGCTGTTAATTTAGAAAAGGCTGCATCCTGCACGTGACCATAGTAGCTGAGCAATAAGGCTGGAAACAGAATTAGTCCGACACATAGCCTCTTCATGACATCATCAATCATTAAACCATAGACTGTATAAAATACATCTTTGTGTTAAACTTGCATTATTTCTAATGGCCAGCAGGGGGCAAAGATGTCCGATCGTATACAAGTAAATGAGAAATTACCCAACATCTGACTTGATTTATTGCCTCTGTAAGGTTTTTCCCAATTGGTTTTATTCGCTGGTTTCAAATCTTCAATACCAACACATTCTCATCCATTGATGTCAGATAACGACACTCCCCGCTTGTTAAACAGCGTTGCTTTTTCACTCCCCTTGCACCTTATATTGACGCACTAGACACCCTTGGACGCCTGTGTGAAATGCAGTGACCTTTCAGAAAACTAAAATATGAACCCATGTGCATTAAAAGAAGCGGCTCCACATTAGGAGGCTGGTTGGGATGGCAGATGTGTTCAGCAAACGCCGGACGGGTGATGGATTCCTGTTTTCAAGTTTTTAAAGATGATAAAGCAGGATATGCTTTACGGCTGGCGACTTTGTGACAAGTCGCTCACCCAGTCAGATCAACCCCTGTTCCATCGCTACCCTCTCCGCCAAATATATCACCTCTGCTTGCCGAAATGTCAAACTCAAGGCTTCAAAACAAGAGTCCATAAACTAGTGAGTGACGACAGACTGGCTATGTCCACTTATTTTATTTAATCTTAGTTTAAAACCAGTACGAGAGAGAGAGAGAGAGAGAGAGAGAGAGAGAGAGAGAGAGAGAGAGAGAGAGCACTCTTTCACTCCTCCAACCCTGAACTTTCAAGGCAATCAGTTAGTTTGAGCCAGTGGCACTTTTGATCTCAAAATTCCTTCTCACTCATGAAAAATGCAAGAATTTTTCCCCGTGATCAATAAAGCCCGAACGACTGGAACCCAGGTGATCAGAGTGCATAAAACACCTTGTGCGCGTGACACCGGCGTATCGCAGGGTGACAGAAATTGATACCACGTCAATGTTCAGTAATCACAGAGCTCCCTCTCTCTTCATCTTGATCATTCGGAGTGAATCAGAGCCCGTCTTTGATCAGACTCCGGCGCTGCACCGAGGGACCGACAGAAAGAGACAGGCGGTGCAGAGGAGAGGACAGACACAGCCATGTATTTACCCCTGCATTTCAATTTCACTAATGATTATTCACGTCCAGTCACTGTACAACAGCTCGGAGGAGGCCAAGTGCTGAGCTAAAGCCTTTATTATAGAAGATCTGAGTGAACATTATTGCTTTTGCTGCATGAAACAAAGGCTTCAAGCAATTATAATGATTACCATTATCTGCTGAGAGACATGCTCGACGCAAATTGGCTCTATGTCAGTAATTATGAGATGCACCCGGTTTTTGAGGGGGTTGAGGGAAGTTTTCACGCTGCTTCTAAAACAAGCCAAAGTAACAGATGCTGACTTTTAATATCCAGCCGGTGGGTGACAGTTTGACCCCGCCTTTCAAAAGGTCCTACATTTGTCGCCACCTTTCACAATGGGCTAATCACATGTAGGAAAAGGCAAGAGGGGGATTTTAGCAGCCTAATTAGGATCTTTATAGGCCAACTGACGGACCAAGAAATGCACTGCCCATGTCCGTTTTTTAAGTAATTTGACTTAGCATGGTAGTTGTTTTGGCAAATTTCCTAAATCTTTAACTTAAAATAGCACACGATGGTGTGCTGCAGAGTGTAACAGTCCCCCACCGCCATGTCAGGGCAAGAGAAAGTAGCTGCATTAAAGCAGTGTGTCTAAACAATCCCAGGAGCAGCAGCCTTCCAGTTGCAGCAGCACCATCAGTCAGTCCAGGTGAGAGTTTATGTATACATTAAACAACACATTAATTTAGATTTTTATTGCCTTCCACCGCTCTCGCTGGGGTATTGCTGTAACAGAATGAGGTTAGGAGCAGCAGGACCAAAAGAATGGCTACAGGAAAAGCAATAATAGGAGAGCCAAACACAAGACGCTGTCATCGAGTATTATTTGTTTACATCGTACAGCCTCTCCTCTCAAACAAAACAAAAAAACTCCACTCCAAAGTTTCCTGTCACTTCACATGTAATGGAAACTTTTAACTGGATTGTTTCAGAGCATTTTTTGAGTTTTGGCAGGCAAATATGTGGGGCCCGTTGCAATTTGCTTACCAGGGCAGAATGTGTGTTGAGGATGCCATTCATTTTATGCTTCAAATGTGTTCTCCCGCTTAGAAAATGCAGATAGCTCTGTCAGGGTGTTGGTTTTTGATTTTTTTCCAGTGCTTTTAACACAATCCAGCCCCGGCTTCCTCTGCTCCAAACTAAAAGACATGCTGGTTGTATTTTGCATAATAAATTTGGTTTCCATCAAATAGACCAATATGGTCTCTGTGCAAAGCGAGCACACAGTCTCGACTAGGTTCTGTACTCTGCTATCTTTATTGGGTTTTGCATTGCTGAGACCCAAAAGTACCAGCTTGCTATACCTCATCTATAAAGAGTTCTTTCTGTCTATAGTCTTGGACAAGCTACTGATTTATAATACAAGTGTATGCACATTATTTTGTTTACTTCCTTTGCTCAGAACAGCTCCATCAAACAGGTTTGCCACTCCCAGACATCGGCCCTGAGGCCGGCTGCAGCGACGGGGTTACCCCTGGTATTATGCCTTGTCAGACAGTTGGCATATCGACCAAATTAGTGACACTGGTTGTGCCAGCAAGCCTTAGGCCCTCTTAGGCGTACATCTTACGTCGAGGTGTAAAGTCTGTTGCATTGTGCTCTCGTCAACAGGTCCAGTGGGAACCGTATCCATCAGTCGCTCTGTGCCAGGGTTGGAAGGTGAACCCTCTCCAAAGCCATCGACAGCCGACGTTACTGAGGGGGACCTTCGCCAGGTTAAATGGATTGAAGGTCTTTCTTTGCCTTGCTCATGAGGTCTTTCCACTTCATCGTTTTCAGAATCAAAACATTTATTGCGTCTGTTTTCTCTCTCCACTGACTGCTTCTTGTTAGATAATCAGTTTGAATGCTTTGCATTCAGCTGTTCTTGTGAGGCTCTATTCATGTTCTTGAATAGAGCCGTTCTCCTCATTCTCGTAGGTGAAAGTTTCATTTCGTTTCCATTTGATTCTGCACAATGTGGCCGCAAATAAAGAATAATTAGCTTTAAAATAGCAAGACGGGGGAGGAATGTAATGTAAATGGGTTCTATCATGCACAATGCCAGGTAACAGTCAGTCCTGTGGATGTGCATCGCTAAGACTTGACTAGGATTAAGTTTGGTTGGTGCAACCTGAGCAAATGTGTTCTAACCGCTGGTCTTAACAAAGGCTGACTCAGCAGTTCGGACCAGGCTTAATAAGACCAGTCGGTGCAAATAGCCCCTGGTGACATGGAGACAATGGAACTACACACTGAACAGAACCAGCGCTTTGTCCAACATCATTTATTATATGGTGCATGATATTTAAACAGCCCCAAAATGGTCAAAGCAACAGTATTGACATTACTGAAATATCCTTCTGATCATCACTGATTATTATTTGCAGCTGAAAAAAAAAAAAACGTACAAAAATCCTGTACAAAGTGAAAATGAGAAACAGAGAAAAATAAAGGAAAATAAAGCTCTTCTGATTATTCCGTCGGAGCACAGGTCACAAATAGAAGTGGGAGTGAGATCTATTATGTGATCCTCCAGATGAGTATTCTTCATGCATTTAGAGGGCAAATATGGGAGCAGAGCTGTAGACAATGCAAAAGGCCACGCAAAGAAATACACGGCAAACATCTCATAGAGGAGTGGGTGGAGAAGGTGAAGAGAGAAAGGGAGAGGAATGCAAGACTGATGTGAGGACGGAGGAGAGGAAAGAGAGCGGAGGAGTTGCTTGGGTGCAGGTGGCTTGGGAGGGAGGGAGAGTGTGAATCCACGGGATATTGGATGTCCTGACCAGGCCAATGGAGGGCGTGAGGATGGATTGGCCACCACGGACCAACTTAGAAAGCCAGAACAAGAGAGAGGGAAAGATGGGGTGATGGAGGAGTGGAGAGAACGAGGGGAGTAAGGAGAATATCAATGGCCAGACAGAGACATGTATAGATTTCTCTTCCGTCTCTTCAGAGCCCAACTTTACAGCAGCGCAGGAGTGGATCGAATTGGGAGGGAGAGAAAAAGTGCCTGCTGATCCTCCCCAGAGAAATCAGCACTTATGCATGAAAAGCTTCTTTGACTGTTTAACTTTGTTTCCCTGCTCGTTGTTCAATAGGATGCGCTCGTGGTTTTTTTTTTCCTCCGTGTCCTTCTGTTTACAAGTCGACACAATAAAAGCAACATAAGGTGGTGACGGAAAATAATGAATACCACGTAAATGACAAAAAGCCAGTCCATGCCTCAGACTGCACCAATAATAATAAAACAGGAAATTTATGAATAAGTGTGGTTATTACAAAGTGCTGCCTTGTGATTATTTGCATAATTCCAATTATTGCACAATGACACAGTTCCGTCCTGGTTTGATTTGTGCTGACTGTTAATACCCTCAGCATAAACAAAGGAATCTCACACGGAGTCTGAAGATGAGATGTATGCAGCTGTATAATGTAAACTAACAAGAATCTTGAAAGAGATCCTCAGCTTCAAAAAGTTTGATACGGAATAACATTGAATATAACAGAAGGCAGTGGTTGTCAGCTAAAGTTCCAGGCTGACACAATAAGTGATCCAAGGTCATGTTCTGGGCCTGGATTACTTATTTTGCTCTTTTTGTTCCAGTTGCACAATAATGTTACCCAGAAGTAAATAACCTCTCCCTGTTGTCAGCCAATGAAAACGTAGCGAGTTGTGCAATGTGGCAGTCGGATGACGGGGCCCGTTGCTATGACGATACTGGAACAAGCCAAACTAGAAAAGCCCAAAACTCAAACTGGACCTGGTTACACAATGCTTGTAGTTTATAACACCAACCAACCAAGCTGCAACAGCTACTGTTGCATCATAACTAGGAAACAGAAGCCGCACGTTACCTGAACGTCACACATGGGTTGAAAGGCAAAAGCTCAGCAATACACTTTCATCCAGCAAGTGTGTCGTCCATCTAAATCTGCTGCTCCGACTGAATCTGACGTCTGATGACGTCGCTGCATTTATCAATCTCAGCAGCACAATGTGTCTTCAAGGTGCATTTGGCAGTTCAGACCGTTAAAGTGTCACCGAAGCAGCAACAAAAAGAAAAGCGGTCTGTGACTGAATAAAGGAGGTCGGTCAAGGTCATGTGGCCTCGCGATGGGCCGTCGGGTTGGAAGTGAGCGTGAGCCGAAAATATGCCAATAAAGTCAAACCTCACTGATCATTGGCCAGAAAATTCATAGATTTTCTTGAATCACTCAGACACAGGCGGACGTATTCATACGAGTGGTTCTTTCTTGATACCAACATGCCGGCTGCCGGATAATCCTCCGACCTCACCGTCAGCAGTTTCCATTGTGACTGCCTCTGTTGTAGTGCAGCAGCGAATATCTGAACAGCTTTATAATAAGGAGACGATATCGGCACTGCTTCATAACATTGCTAAATTGTGTTTCCTTAAGTTTAGAAATGTTTTTTATATATCGTATAATATCTCTGTTTAAGGATCTATTTGTGTAGTGTAATTGATTCTTATCTATCCTTCTTTTATCCCCTTGTTGATGCACGGGAGGAAATGATGTCTGGTGGAAATGTGTGTTTGCCGTTTATTAAAATGACCAAAAGGGCCAATAAACAAAGTTTTGAGGGGAAAAAAAAAAGACCACTAGAAATAAATAGGAGATAATGTATATATACTCGTATAATGTAGTTTTTACTGAGATCAGCACATCTTTTGCAAAAGAAAAGAAAAGAAAAGAGAACGATGTCCTGTGATTCCCGGCAGGAGGATCGCCTGTGAAGAAGATAATGAGTAAATCAATAAGGCTGGTTGTAAAACTCAGGCTAAGTCATGCCTGCTCAGTTGGGGGTAAGCTTTGTCTTACCATCAGGCCTCCAGCATCCACTGAAACATAACTACGATGTGCTCCGTGTGCATGTGTGCGTCTCGCAGCTCGTGTGTGTGCGTGTGTGTGTGCGTGTGTGTGTGTGTGTGTGTGTGTGTGCGTCCAGACATGTGTAGCACCAGGAGGGGATAAGGCACTCAGATGAAAAGAACGGGTCCGTGCGACTGCTGCACCTGCCAACGTCTCTGCACAGTTCTCTCTGTGACAGGGACAAAAGCAGAGAGGAGGGTTCACATAAAGTCACCGTGCTGTTCTGTCGAAGTCTGAATGTACGAGACAAACACCTGTTACCGAGGAGCTCAAGTGTCCGCGGCAGTATTTTTTCAATTTGGAAAACATAACGAAAGATGAAAAGATCAATATCACCCGGACAAGCTGGATATATGTTATATGAAGCGACAACCAGCAGCTATCTGAGCTCTGCATGGAGACCAAGAACAAGGGGAAGCAGCTGGCCTGCATCCTGGTAACAAATTACTTTTAACAAATCAAATATGACATGTTAATGGAAGGAATATCTTCTTACCTTTAAGATGTGTTCACAGCCGCCTTGTTCAGCCCGGTTGAACTGAACCCTGTACTGGTTCACCAGTTGGTGCAGTTCATTTGGGTTGGTGTGAACTCAGGAAACGGTTTCAGGTGCGGACCAAACAACCTCCTTCTGGTCCGCCTGGAGTCGGTGGTCTCAGACTACTGGTGAACTACTGTCACTGCGTGTTACAAAATGTTTTGCAGCAGACAAACCTGGAACAAGTCTTGGTCGGATGTCATCAGAACCAGCCAGGCTCAGTAATAAGATAACCAGCATGGACATTTAAATAGAACCCGACAGTGCACCGTGATTTATCTTCTAGTCCAGGTAGAGATCGTGATGTGACTTTTTATTTTTGAGTTTCCGGATTTGATTTTTTTTTTTCATTTTAAATACATGTTTGAAATAGGCTCTATGTTTTATTTGTCCTTGGAAAAACAAACTGTTTATTTTTCAATCCAATCTGTCTTTGTATGCATTTCATTTACAGCCCGGGTCAGATCTTTTGGACAGAGTCTAATCTTGGTACACAAGGTGCAGCAACATCCCTCCTGAGCAGCCTCCTGCAAATCAAACCACAGAAGAAGACAGCCACTGTGACGCCACCCATTGTTTTTGTGGACCATTTTGAAGCTTGAGTTTGGCATTATGACTGCTGCCATCTTTTTTGTTTGTTTGGCAGAAGAGATCCTATTTGGACAAGAAGGTGGAGCTGAGTGCCAAAGCTGGGATCTGCTGCATTCTCACCAGACAGAAAAAAAAAACTTCCTGCTGTAAGTACGATGTTTGTTGTTTTTGCTAGATTTTGTAAATTGACTTGTCAAAGGTAGCCAAACCCTCAAGCACCCTGATTCATCATCTATTTTCCTCTGCATGAGCCTGCATCGAAGAAGTCCTGAATCTTGTGGTCGATGCCAGAAAAACAACTGATGTTATGAAACAAATGAGAAGGTCTTTACATCAGACTTCCATAGGATCAGGCTTCTTATGGAAGCAGTGGAGTTGCCCCCTGCTGGCCGGTGCACAGAATGCAGGTATAAGGAATTTCTGCGTTGGCTTCATTGTTCAAACTCAGACAAACTGTCCACTTCTTTTATGCAGTCTACAAATCAAACAATCATTTGTTCAAACTAGTTTCCAGCAAGGGATCAGCGAGGATATAACAACCTGACATTGTTATATTGCAAAGCCAACACCTTAATTTTAGCTGTCAGACAGTGGGCAAAATAATCTTAACAATTTGACTTGATTGGCCAGGTTCCTGATTACTTATGCGCAGTGTGCTCCGCACAGAAAAAGCAATAATTATCTGTGCTAAGCTCTTAATTGCCAGCAAACAAGAGGAGCGACCCGATTAGAATGCACGGCACAGAAACACTTCAGATGTTAAAGACACGGTATGCGTTTCTTCAACTTTACATTCTGCTAAATATAACCGCGCTGTGTAACCCCATCAGCTGTGGGAAACGTTACTCCAGCTCGCTGAATCAACGACTGTTTGAGCATTTAATATTTGTTGCTGTTTGATCATTTATTCTGTGTGATATTTCATTTATATCAAAACTAGTTCTGTGGAAATCCTCCACAGAGAAAGTTATTTAATTTTATTTATTATAGACAAATACTTTCAACACATGTTTTGGGTTTTATTTTGTATAGCATTTTTACACATATACAGTACGATTATGTTCTTAGAATGTAAATATATTTTGACGTGTGCCCATCCCCGCTCATAACCAACCTATAAAATATGCATCCGCAAAACGACGATTTCTACTTTTGACCCATTTTGCGTCAGACAAAGAACGTGAGCAAACTGCCGGAGCGACACACTCGTCAAATGTTCACCTCACATCAAAGAGGTGCCCAATAAGGATGTTTAAAGGTTGTTAATATTTCAGTCTTACAACTCCTCTAATGGCTGTTGTATAGGAGGTGAGGATGGAAGAGAAGAGAAGACCTTGGGTTGGTTAAATATTCAGAGCGGAGCCTCGCTCTAATCCACATACACTCCAGCTCTGTCCCCCATGTGTGCCCTGCCCTTAAGAAAGCAAACAATGGATATCCTTCACTCTCCTTCAGATCACCTCTTTCAACACATTATCCTTCATCTTTAGTCAATCTCTCCCTCAGTCTCCTTCATAAACACGTTTATCTCTTGGTTCTAATGTTAAACAAAGAGACCCATCGATGCAAAATGAGAGGAATTTTTGCAGGAAAAACGCACATGAAATAGATGTGCAAAAAAACACTGGATCACTCCTTGTTTGTGTAAGAAGGATTTTCTGTTTGTGTAAGAGGGATTTTTAGTTAAGCCCAATTTAACAGTCAGTGAGTTTAAGCAAAGGTGCTCCATACTTTCTATTCTGCAGCATAAACACTCAATATATGCTAAGCCTCATTCTCTTGGTGTGCATAATGCTGCCTGGATCTCACAGAGCTCCCGCGGACCCGCTCACATTGCCCCATCCTCTTTACTCCCTCTGCCAATAGCTGCCAAGGAAAATCAATATGTCAATATACATCGCAAATGTTGGGTCTTGACTTTGCAAGGTGATGTCTGCTTGTCTCTGCATTTTCGCTCTGAAGCCAAGTCAACTTGCATCAGTTTTATTTATATAGCTCAGTGTCACAAATCGCAAATTTGCCTCAAGGGGCTTTACAGTGGGGACAGGACACCCACTGTCTTTAGTGCCTCATCAGGAAAGGAACTTTTTCAGGATGAAACCTAAGGGAGGGCGACAGAGGAGGGAGAGCGACAGAGGAGGGAGAGCGACAGAGGAGGGATCCCTCTCCCAGGAAGGACGAACCTGTTCTTTTATTCAGGGAGGGTTGGCAGAGCGCAACGCTCCCTTTAACAGGGACGCCTTGATCACATTCACACCTTGAACCTGGAGGGGGACGGCAAACAAGCCGGTAATTTAAAAATAGCATCAGTTGTGCATTTACAGTAACAAGACAAACACACGAGACCCGTTCAGGGAACGCTGTTTTAGGAGAAGGGCGCACGACTGAAAGAGTTATATAATGTTTCATCTCAAATTTATGACAAAAGAGTATTGCTAAATAAATACAGAAGAGGAGATGCTGACTGACGGAGGAGAGCTGGACCAGCGCTGATCAAAGATGTAGACTGCATGTGAAGAAGAGTGTTATTACCTACAAACATATTCCCAACTAAGAAAACATTGGTGAAAGTCAGAACCTTCTTCAGAATAATGTTTTGTGGCTGAGGGACAATCTTGCTAATGCTCATCTAGGTTGAGTCAGGACAAGAGGCTGAATCTCCTGGAGGATAAATATCCAGGTCCAAACATCTACTGATGGCCTGGACAAGAGAGAGAGAGAGGTGATGGGGCGGCTTCAGTGCAGAGACACACACAGATTGGTTGCTTATATGCCTTTGGGACAACAAACAAACAAACAGGGACAGAGAGATGTTCTGGCTATCAGGAAGATAACAATAGTACCATCAGCAGGACAGACATGGACTTTTATTACTGGGCTTAATACATTAATTGAGACTGAGCTTAAACCTGCTGTGAGCATAACACCGGCCAGAAGTAGTGAAATAACAAGCAACTAATTGAAGGTCAAAGCAAACAGATGAAAGTCTGATTATCTTATAGGAAAAGGCCCTGCGGCCTCCCGGCCTCCTCCTTAACGTGATAGGAGAGAGCAGACACAGTGGGATGGAAGACGAGGTTCAAAGTACTCTGTGTACAAAAGAAAGAAAAACCAGTCCTTTCACGTTTACATAGACATCAGGTTATCAAAAGCATAAACATCACCGACATCATTGTTGCTTTCTGGCCTCGAAAATGACTAGGACATTTTCTACCCTGCTCTCTTCATCCTTCACGTACTCAGCAGACCGCTGCACACAAAGCACCATTTGTTCCGCGCTCGTTTAAAAAGCCCGACACCCACGAAGCTTGTGATCGGGAAAATAGGAAGCCGAGGTGTCCATTCGTTATCTCGCAGGAGTGCGGACTTGTCACATAATTGTTGATGACAAACACATTTAACCGGACGAATCATAAAAAGAATTGCAAAGCTTTGACTTTGACGGACAGACGTTTCCAACACAAACACACGACTCAGCACAAGATCGATATCTCCTAATCTGTCACCTTGAATTCATGAAAAGAAGAAATAGTCGAGGTTTAAAAAGCAATAGAAGGAACAGAGGACAATCTATATCAATAAGTGCCTCCTTCGGGGAGACTAAATCTCTGACCCGATGGAAACGTGTCGCTCAACATGTGACGGGTGTCGAGGGTCCGAGGTCGCCTGGGGTCGCCTGGGCCTCACTTCATACAGACACTGAGGATCTTTAAAGATATTCAGGGTTCCAGTTTGTTCCCAAACCAGCAAATAGTGGAAAAAGAAGCGACCGACGAACTAAAAGACGAAGAAAACATTTGCATGTGCACATTGAAAACGCCAACATTTAAACTTCAACGTGGGCTGATTTTCGGTTGCGGTCCCAACCCAGAAACTTCACCAGAGTATCCAGGTTTCATCCCAAGGCCCTGCTGCAGCTAAGCATGGTGTTGAGAGGAATAACAGGGAAATGCAGAGGAAGAAACCCTGGGCTCAGCACCGAGAGCCTAGAGACCCCCGTCTCTCCAAGAGATCGGTTCTACTCTGAAAACTCTATCTGCAGTTAATCCCGTCCCAGAGGGACACACCCACACATGTACATACAAATGTATGCACACAAACACACGTGCAGATGAGGTGTGCATGCAAACCCAGCGAGTGGATATCGCACGTTATAACAGCGGCTGCAGGAGCGCCACATCCTCCATTGCAGAATTAGTACTGATGAGTTTGGAGGAGCAGCTAAATCAGGAATAATTATATTCTTTCACGTATTAGACCATTTTCTAATCATGCACTGGTTCCAACACACACACACACGCGCAGCTGAGGGGGCTGATGGTTTTTTAAAGCACATGTTGAAAGAAGTACTCGGAAAAAACATATGAACCTTCATCCCGGCAGAGTTGTTGCACAGTACAAAGTGTGTGACAAACGAGTAATTCTGAAACATCTTCAAGTGAGTGAGGCTGCTACCTTCACGTCTGAATATGCATGAGACTTCAAAGCGGTTCGTCAGATATGCACATACTGCCGCTGCCTCGACTGGTCACGAATCTGACAATAAAAAAAAATCTCTGAGCACCTTTTCATATTTTATTTAGATATATCTTTCTGTCATCAAGCACATGGAGCACGAAGACGGAGTTTGATCAGGGATTTTTTTCGAGAGCGGTTTCATGAATAGAGAAAAACCAAACAACCCTGCCAGACACCGACTGTGTCTGAAACCCATCAAGGTTGCTTTCTCTCCAGAGACTGATAGCCTCAGCCACTCTCACTGTCTTGTTCTGTTTTGATGCCGGCTTAGCCTTCAACAGCCTTTTGGATGATCAGTGAATTTGTTGCAAAAGGTGACTCATGAATAATAATATGTTTTCAAGGGAGGTAAATTAATTCTTTGGCGCCATGTCAATATCTAGACTCAGAGTAAACACAAAATTGTCTCCAATTTAGGTGGAATTACCATAAGGCAAACTGCTGTTTCTGTTAAAGTTGATTTACAAGCAATTGCGAGGGTTACATGACCACCGCCGACCGCGGTGTCGGGGAGAACAAAACACCAGTTGTTGTCGGAAGGGAGCCAGAGATTATGGCTTAGGTTTAAATTGTAGTGTGACGACTCCTAATCCACGAGGAGGCTTGTAATTGATGTCATAGCAACCATCAGGAAGTTTACACCATCTTTACTGCCTCGCCTCACCCGCCTCTCCGCTGCACTCTACGGCTGCTAGTTTGTTCCTTCCTGTATTCGGGTTCAGCTCCTCGGCCTCGACGTTTCCTGTCTGCTGCAGCGGTTGTTGGATTGTTGACGGAGGGCCAAGACCACTTCAGAGCCTGTCATTTACACGTCTGTCATTTTATAAAACAAACATCCTATTCAGGATTTTATCTGAGAAACTACAACTGCCTGCCGAGTCTTTCAGGTAGAACGAAAAAACCAAGTGACACGTAACATTCCTGCAGACAAAGACCGACCGCACAGAGCAACAACACCGTTCAACTGGAGGAGTGTTGCAGGCCGTGTGATGGCTGCGTGTCCGATGGTCAGGGAGTGACCAGAGTCATAATAAAACCTAATAAATGTTTAAAAAACCTCCGTAGAGTTGCAGGTTGTGGATCCATTGATCCACATTGAAATCGCACCTTTGTGACCACATACAATATAAATAATGCAGCTTTAGATCGACTTATTTATTTGAAAAGAATCTTGAGTCTTACTGCAGCACTGTGACTGTGGAAGTCCCAATCTGTCTTAGATGCATGGTTATCAGTTATAGTATATAAGTGTAATTAAAGACTGAATATTAATTTGAAAGAAAAAAAAATCTTGAATCACATACTTGAACTGAACCTGAACAGCATTATGGGAAATCCCATTCACCAGTTTGGAAGTGAATTCTAAACCGTATTTAGTTCAGTTAAATAAAACATTAAAAGGACATGTTGGTCTCTCTCTGTAGAGAAACTGATAGAAGCCTTTTAAAATGCCTCGCATTGCAATCTAGGTGAAACTCGAGGTAATTTAATTCTGCCAAGTTCACATTATCCAGAAATATCTGAGTTATTTGGACCAGTTCACCATGAAGAGTCTCCCAGTATGAAAACAAAAGTGAAATTCTATAATTTCCTCCGGGCTCATATTTCTAAAAAGTAATTTGACACTATTTAATCACGGATGCATAAAATGACTCTTTCCCGGGCCGGTGTGAAGGTTCGGTGCCGCGGCTGCACCGCCACCAATCAATTCCAGCAAACTGATGTGAAAAATGAAGGTATCAAAAAACACATTACCACCTTGCAGGTACATATTTATATCAATTATTGTATTCTAACGTGAAATGAAGTAGTAAATAATGCTTTGGACGTCTTACTGTGGTCATCCACACTGGTGGATGGAGGAGAATATAGAAGATACATCCTGCTCCCTTTCATGCAGGTGGACTCCAGCTGCAAGTACACAATCATCTCCGACATCAACATGGATAGAAACATTCAAATACAATATGTCACCAACTACAAATACATTAAAGTCTACGACTGCTTACAAAGAGGAAACCTTAAACAGAAACTAAAGTGCCGCTGTCGCTCCAGTGAACTTGATCTCTTCCCTCGGGAAGCCCTCCACTTGAGCCTTGTTTATGCTTTGTCTCTTTGCATGCTCGTACAGCTCCACGTCTTGTTTATTGCAGTATACTTCAACATGTCAGTGGGTGTACACGTAAGATTCAGTAAATAATCCAGATAACATAAGAAAAGACTAAAGAGCAGCTGTGTTAATTAAATTACTCCTAAAATGCTCTTTAACAATATGCTGATGAACACATTTCCTAATCCTGTTCATGAGGAAATACATTCAGAGATGTTTCATCACAATAACCTACTTTTAAGGTTTACATGATATATTCCGTTTGGGAAGAGCTTCTGTGCCTCAGAGAGAGTCTGGCAAAGGTCGAGAAACAATTGTGAAACTCCGGCACTCAGTGTGTCACATAATCACACAGTTATTGTCCTGCACATCCATTCAGCCGCCCCGCTGCAGCATGCATTCACCTTATTTCCCATGACAACAAAGGGGGCCATCTTCTTTTCTTTTCTTTTTTTTTTTGTGCAGAACCTCCGATGGACAGCTAATTCTTTGATACTGATTTAGAGCACAGCGATAATAAACTTTAAATATGATTATTATGATGAGTCAGAGAGTGTCACAGTAATCAGAGGAGGATATATCGTCTGAACCTCAGTGCTACGTGCACATAGTATTATTAACATTAGTGTTAACTATAGCTAACTGTATATGCTAACTGTATATGCTAACGGCATATGCTAACGGTATATGCTTGCTAACGGTATATGCTAACGGTATATGCTAACAGTATGCAGAGACCCTGCTGACAAATTACTACTCCATGGTTGCAACATCATTTCAAACTGTTATATCTTAAGGAGATGCTGTGTGTATGTGCATGGTTGCATCACATTCTGTATGTCCCTTACTTTAAGGACTTGAGTTTCCTCTCCACAAAAAAAAATAACTTGAAATATGGAGCTTGCAGTCGACTACAGGACACGGCGGGACAGGAACAGCTGCCTCCCTTTGCACAGTCCAGGGTTCAACCTCCAAACTGAACCCTCTGTCTGTGTTGACACGACTTCACAGTTCGGACTTTGCTCATATTTGTGTCAATGAACTGTGAGACAAACAGACAAGCAGATGGGGACGTGCAGGAAAGGCATGTTTGCAGGGGTGATTTCCATTCTTTGTGGCTCCGGGAGGACGGCGCCCTCGCGCCCTCTCCTGTCAGGAGACACTTTTTTAGAAAATAAGCTAAAATTTCATGACACATGAACAATTGATAAAAGACCACTGACTGCCTGGACCAATCATGGCCCCTCATACAATCTGATTCCCTGTTTATCTTATAATTCCTCAACAGATTCGTACTTTTCAAGCATTTTTTCAGACTCTGAAGGTACATTTTGATATTATACATTGAGAAAATACTGCAAATAACATCACATGAAAACCTTTTGTAGGAATATCCCCTTATCTCTTTAACCTCTTAAATCTTTAATTCAAACTCCACTCAGAACTTCAGCACTATAGAGAAGTTACAAAGTGAGTGGAGGGAAACAGCAATGGATGATGACCTTCTGTCGAAAGGGTAAAGACATAAATGGCCTGCTCAGACGGCGCATCTGTGCCTGTTTACTTCCATAAACTCTGAGTTGACTTGGAGTTTGTCCATCTGAAACAACATTTCCATTTGGTGTGAAATGTGCTTTCAGTTTTATGAATGTGTTTCCCTCACTGGGTTTTTCTGATTCGGGGTTTTACTTGCGTGTGACTTTATGAATTGTTAATATGTTTTCACTTCAGGGCGGTCGTATATTCCAGACGGGGGAAAAGAATACTAAATGTTCCGCATTGTTTAAATGTGCTGTGCCGTTTGCTGCCGTCCAATTAGGATCCATTGATTTATTAAGAATCATGGGAGATATGGTCATTTAAAAGTATTGTGTGACTCGTAAAAAAAAAAACAACTGACTGAAGACAGAAACAATAAACAGCACAGAAGGAAAAATGCATTAGATTGTTCTCGTGTTAATCCGCTGGGAACATAAAAGGAACACTTGAGTGCCGTACATAGCAGTAGATATTTAAAAATGACCCTGGGGGATTACGACACACCAGGGGAGAGGAGACACAATTGTTTTGATTAGTAACACTAATTATCTTCAGACCGTAAGCAAAGAAAAGAGCATTAAGTTAAATGACCTGCTCCAAATTCTCTGTGTTTTTTTCCTGCACAAATAGCCGACGAATCAAATATTCTCCTCGGCGTTCTGTCTGACTCCCCTTTATTTCTCTCCCTTTGAGGAGGCAAAATGAGTCAAGATCTTGTTCATTACAATGAAATTAGACGACATTAAATACCTCTCCTATTAAATCCGCCCTTTGTCAGTCGAGACATCTTTAACCGGAGAAGAAAATGACAACTCACACACACATCCTGGTTCCCTGCGAACCGGCGAGTGGACTCCAGCTCCACCGTCACACTTAGATGATAATTATAGTATATATTGTCACAGTGGATGCATCCTGACAAAACACAAACACACCATATGCAGATTGGCCGTTAAACAGGCTGAGGATAAATCAACATTTAGTGTGCACCAACACTGGGGAAATATTTATCCTGGAGGACAAACGATGTGTGTGACAAAGCTGCCATATTGGGAGAAGTAAATAAGGCAGATTAACCGTTCTGGTGTTCTGGTGATGTTCTGTTCCCAGACATGTTCTAGTGGGACAGATGGAGGCAGTGAGACATGAAACCCTCATTGTTATCATCACAGACTGTGCAAAGCCGCATTAGAATTAATCAAAAGAAAATAAACTTAGCGTGGGGAGTGCTTGATAACTTATCGTGCATTGACATGAAATGAGAATTAACAGGGTCTCAGCTGCACATGTGGTCCGACCACGATGGATGATCGGCTTCTTGACTACCTGCGTGGTCATTCAAGTCTTTTTCCTTTTGTTTTGAGGAGCAGAAACCTCCGCCCAGATCTATGACACTATAGGCACACCGTCACACACTACACAAACGTCTCTGTTCAATCATCTGAGAAATGCATTTCATTCATTTCGAGGCGCTAACTTTCAAAAAATACAAACACACTGATCAAACACGGAGGTGACGCTTTGTTGTAAACTCACCGATCCAGGTTACCTGTCTTCAACAAAAGAAGGAAGGCAATGTTGCAGGGAGAAACAGTGGGAGGGTGAGGATGAAAAAAGGGCCCGACGGAGGAAGAACAAGATCCGGAGGCGGACATGGAAGAGGAAGACGAGGACCAGCTTTATCAAATGAGCTTTGAACAACACTGGTTGACGATGTTGTAAATCCTGAATTGCAATTTCTTGCAATTGCAAACACACAATGTGGCATTTTTTGTAACTCCTAACTCATGCAGCCTACCTGTGGACCAGGTATGATAAACCACAGGCACATTGTCTGCAATACACTATGTATGAAATTGTAATTAAAAGCAGTTCTCTACATCAGACATATAATTACATTACAAACAATACAACTAAACGCCTGTTTGTGTGTGTTACTGGCTGAACACTGCACCGCAATTATCAATTAGCTGCACCCAGTATGCACCTGAGACCGAGTGGATCAGTCAGAAATCAGCATCAGGTTTGCTCTTTGTTGTACACAACAATGGAGGCCAATTTCCGAGAGAGAGCGAGAGGAGAAGGAGGAGGACACACTGCAACACACCTCAGAGAAACCTTCAACGACCTCACAGTTTTCATCAACACCGGTGCGAATCCTGGAAAAGACAACCAGATGAAAGCATGTGCTATTTTAAACAAATTCCAAGAGGAAAAGCCCTGCAGCATGTCTATGCTAATGTACACTTCAATGCTGTGCACTGCATATGGAACCTTTTTACATTTAAATGCATATTAGGCCTATATGGGACTACACACAAACTACTGCATGTCATTTTTCAGAGAGTTGTGCAGCCGGATGAGGATGCAATGCACCTGCAACATGGCCCAACATGCTTCAATTCTTAGCAATTTTTGCAGGAGAGCAAGAGGATGCAGAGAAGATGAGATGCATTATTAACTGGCACAATGTATCTTTCCACTGATCTTCTCTGGTCTAAAACTGGTTTCATCAGCATCCCTGGAGTTAAATCCAATACCTCCCATCATACTCTCCCTTCCCATTCCATTAGGGATTTTTCTTTTTACAGCATGGTGCTGTAAGGTTTATGATTTCCCGACCCACGTCAGAACAGTGCTCATTCAAGCCCAAGAGGAGGCCTGTGACCAAATTGATGCAGAGCCAGTGCTTTGTTGGATTCAGCAGTCTCTTCCCTCATCCACAGAGGACATCGCCTGGCTGCGATGAGGGCGAATAGATGTTTCAAGATCTCGCCAGGCCGAGAGACGAGGCTTCATTTTCATTTCACTCAAGTTTTTCTGCCTCCGCTAATATATTTGGCTGCGTTTACGTACAACCCCGCAATTAGAAAGTGCCTTGAGTACTTTTCTTGTGTTTGAGAATTCCTGTAGTTTTACTCTCACAATATGTGTGAACTATCAAATCCAGTGTATATTATTGTTCAAAGGTTCGGGTGTGTGAAATGAGCACAGCGTGTTGCATCTGGTTCAAACAGAATCAGATTATGTGAATCAAAAGTGTGTGATAGGCTGCCAGAATTACAGTTAGATAAATTATTTTATAGCATTGAATGAGTGAGTGGTGCGTGAGTGGTGCGCAGTGTTTGGACTAAATGAACCAGCTTTTCAACATCATGTCATGGGATCGTAAAAAAATCCTCCCATTAGCATGCAGGTGCAGATTTCACAGAGTCTCAACACCATCGCTCTCCCATACAGGTGTGTGTTAACTACCCACCATCATAATCTGTTGCCTACGTGTTGTGGTTGTCTCTTTTTTTTTCTGTCAGAAAAGGCAGTCTGATATTGATGTCGGTCTGTCGGTGGGGTCTAGCCACCAGTCGGATAAAAGGTCACAAAACAGTTTCTGTATTCCTTTTCAATAGCAAACCAAAGCCACCCACATGTATCGCTGTGCGCCGCATTATCAATCCTGATGAAAAGACACGAGGCGATCTTTCATCTGACCTAGCTAAGAAATGTCATCTCTTTCAGAGGGACCTTCATGTTGTTTAAGCCATTTGTGTATGTCGATTCTGAGCCGCGCGCACTCGTTTTCCCCTTTTAAGAAATAAGCTCCTCATCAAAAATGAAAGAGTTGCAAATTATCTGGCGGTATTTTCCTTTTTAAGCATTCATCGGACGTGACTTTGATTGGCCGGTATTGATTCGGCTGTGGGAACGCATGATAAAAACATCATGCTGTCTCTTAGTGAATATCATATATATCCCATTAAAAATAATGTGCTTGCTGTCTGTGGAAGCTCTAACAGTATTTACCTCCTGGCAAAGATCAGACTGAAATACAGATCAGTGGAGTCTCAGGGGAGAATTCAGACTTCATTTCGCCCTCAATAATAACACATGTATATGGATACCTCACTCTTTCTTTCTTTATTTATTCCCGTACATTGTGACTATGTGTATTAATTTACGCTGCATACTCAATGTGAAATTACGGTCATTATTACCATAAAACCAATTCCTGTGTATATCCACACACCAGAGGGACCAATCTAATTGAATCTATTTCCTTTGCAGAGAATGGATTCCCCTTCTGTCATGGTGGATGTTGTCTATTTTCCGAGCTTTGGAAATATGGTCCTACTTTCTGGCTCATCTCTGCTGCCTGTACCTCATCTGCTGTTGATTCCCTCAGCATTCCTCTCGCTCTCTAACATTTCCACCACCAGCAGGGAAATGATGGTAATTGGCCATTTTGGGCTTGGACAGCTGCTAACATGAAAGCGAAAGTGGCTTCAGCTTGGAGTGCCAGGCTCTAACCTATTCAACAGTTTTCCCCATAACAGGCAGAATACCTCTTCTTGCTCGCACTCTCAATAAACACATATACTGTAAATATGTGTGTGCAATCAGGAAAATGGACAAACAGGTGAGCACACATTCACGAACACTGTCTTTCCCCTCGTTACATGTGATTTCACAGACGTATGTCCACGGTATACGGATTTAAAGGGCTCTTATCTCCACTCTTAGAGCCTTTAAGTCAGGACAATGTGCTTCACTGAATAATAAATGAGAAAGTTGAACTTGACTTGTAGC
>CAAKHC010015750.1:57892-72328 GCA_901007825.1 Macroramphosus scolopax | reverse complement strand
TTGTGGCTTTTAATTTTAACCAAGCCATTACCTAGCCTGCATCAATTAGGCATCCACCAAGTCTAAGGAAATGGCCAGCAAAGGTGTGACATTACGCTTCTTTTGACGAAGCTTTTTTTGCAAACGTGCAAAGCGAATCCGATCCGCTCGCAGTGTTACAGTGGAAAATCATGAAATTGAATAGAGTGATTCCGTTATTCTGCAGAACATCCAAAGGCTTGGTACCCTTGCAACAGAGATCCAATCGATGCCTGTAGCTTTAATCACATCTAACTTTAATGCTAGCCACATCTCCCAGGTCTAATTCTTTACTTTCACACCAAATTACTTTTTAGCCCAAGGCACATTTTCTCAAAAAAAAAAAAAAAAAGTATCTGTGGTCACAGCTTCAGTAGTTGGACCATGATCCATTGATTGACACACAGCTACAGGCTGAGTCCCAGTGGAGACCGTTCCTGGTAATACCTTTGGCTAGCTGCTCTTTTGGAATTACTGCTCATGGAACTACACCTTCATTACCAGGAGATGAGACTGAAGCTTCACAGTAACTCTGTCATTAATTCTGGGCTGAGATTCGGGAGCAGACATGTTTAGACGACAGTCGGAGCGCTTTATCAAGTTTGGGAGCGGTGTCTTATTGGAGCTATCTAACAGAGACCAATAATTCAATGATAGAGTGAACTAAACCTCGAGCAGTTAATTAAAATCCTCATAGCAAATTTGGTTCATTTCATCATTTTAGATCAATTCCTCCAGTTTCACTCTATCAGCGTGGGTCCCCCTGAAACCTGGATTTGCCTGTGTGGTATTACTTCTGAAATAGACAATATTCTCAAATGTACTCTTTATCTGATTTTTAATAATAAAGGATTGTCTTGTAAACCATTATTCCTCTGGAACGATACCAGTACGTCCTTTGAAAGAGCCAGAGTGCCACCAGGTGGTAGGGCTGCGTAATTGCAGGTGGATGTGTAAAACTTTCAACTTAAAGTTTACAGGAAGTGAAGAGTGGCAGCAATAATTAATGAGATAATGCCTCGTCTGCAGAAAAAAAATCCTTTGAGCATATTGTATTTATTGACATCCATCTATCTCGACATGAAAAAATATCCTCTCTGTGTTCATGAATAAACCAGTAGGACAGTTTTGGTCGGTCCCTCTAGATGTCTCTCTTCACCTATGTGTGTTACTGCTGTAATTCCATCAGCCTCCACATTCAGTTACATCACCATAACAGAGGAGAGGGAACTGGACATCTTAAGTGTGTGCATGTGTGTTTAAAGGGAGAGGGGGGTAGTCCGGATGGCGGGGAGTGATCAACATTAACTCCATTGTCCACAGGCTGTATGTGTGCGTATGTGAGCTGCAGGTGCTTATTGTTCATGAGAAAGTCTGCATCACCTCCATCAGCTGTAGAGGAGGTTTTGAGGAATTGTTAAAGCGCCCGTTGATTTGCATTAATTGGTGCTTTCCTACACTTTCTTTTGCAAATCTAATAATATTTGTGCGATTGAGCTTCAGGTAAAAATACTTCTTTTGTGATTGTTCTCTCTCCCTCTCAGTGATAAGACAGAGGATGTGCAGGAAAGGAATGGGAAGAGGACTGCACACACGCTATTTCCCTCCGCCTCTAACTAGGACAGAGTACAAGAAGCCATAGAGGAGAGAGAGAGAGATGGAGGCAGCGATTATATCCAGCTATAATTGATAGACTCTATAATGTTTTAACAACTTGGCTGAAGCTTGTTTCCAGCTGAACCAGCTCAGAGGACACTGACCAGGAACAAGGATGTGGTCGGAGGTCAGCATTCATCAAGAAGATAAAACAGGCGACTTAAAAGAAGCGTTCAAAATGACAAATCAGTGCGAGGAATGCCGGTTTACTATCAATCACACAACCGATTGTGTATTGGCTCGCTTCAGATCTCTGTCCTTTACTCTGCTCAGCAATTTTGAGGAGAAGACCCAGTGTCCAGTTAAATATCCCTCCTCCATGGCCCACCCTTTCTCTTCTGGGATTTCCCAGTATCTGCTTTCAAAAGAAATGGAAGCACCCAGATGACCGGAAATGGCGTTTAATATGGCAGACTGCCTTTCTGTCACTGCTGCTGCCCTACAAGCCGAGTCCAGCTCAGCTCCAGGCCTGTGCAGGAAGCTAAACCTCCAGATACAGCGCTGATAAAAACTGCCATGTCACGCCTTTGCCTTCTAACAACAATTAGACACTGAAAAGCAAAAAAAAAAGCGCTACTCCAAAACCACTTATAATCACAGATGAATAAGAAAAGTTATTAGAGGAACAAAACAATCACTGAAGAATGCTAATAATGTCATTGATACAGAAGCTTTTTGTGTGAAGATGTTCGTTCCAAAGATTGTGAATTCCTACAAAATCTGCTGTTTCCTCTCATGCTCTGAAACAGGAAGTAGAACTGTGGTTGTCTTCCGTTGGACTTGTTTATTGGAACTCGCCTTCCTGTTTTCAGATTCATGCCGATAATGGTGGACACACACACACACACACACACACACACACACAGCTCCTCTCATTCTGTCTTTCCCTCTACGTCTGCCTCTCGCTCTCAGATGGCTGCCGGATAAGTCGTTTTGGTGCGACCTCCCCATCACCAGCAACATTCAGACCTGTCCGCTTCCTTCCAGCTTTCCATTTGAGCACCGTGTGATTGGCGCATAATGTGTGTGTCCATGTGTGTGTGTGAGAAAAAAAGCCTGGTTGATTATCCCAAACTAACAGTTAAGATCACAGTGTCTGCTCAACAGTTCACAAATGTGTGTGTGTCTCAGGGATAGTGCCATGTGCAGCCAGGGAAGTATGCAGGTCAGTGCAGAGGGAATGTCAGGAATGTCAGGGTAACCCAAACTCTCTTCTACCGCTGAAGTCAGATACCACCTGGGCATATTTTATACAGAAAGTGGGCATCGAAATGTTATCTGTGTGTGTGTGTCACTACGACAGAGCTTTGACGTGTGAGTGCGCAATAAACTGCAGAGATTAAACGATCACAACATCTCCTCTCAGCATCTCCCTCTAACCCCCTTTACTCAGCAGTCCTTAAAAATCGACTCAGCTAGTGTTTTAGCTTCAATGTTCCCAAACACCTGCACTGAAAACAAGAAGTGGACTGAACTCCCATCTGTTCTCACACACCTCCTAAATCCAGTTCCCATGCTTCAGTAAGCCTTTCATTTGATATCACAACATATCTACCCCCCGCCTCCCCTCCCGCCTGTCTGGCCAGCTTTTTTACGGCAGCCTGTTTTCACTCAGCGGCTTTGACAAAGACTGGTGAAATAATTACAGCTGGGCCTAAACTCAGCGAGTGTTTGTCTCCAGTAATCTCCACCAAACCCACCATCGGGGACTGTGTCATAGGAAGAGGAGGAAGAGGTCGATTGTTCTGAGAATGAGAAGCCAATGACATCATTTCAAAGAGGTCTGTTCAGAGTGTTCAACACTCACGGCAAAGTGGCAACAAACAATGTAGACGGCTCGCCAAACATCAACAACACGTATCAATGCACATCAGGCCCAGCTGGCTGAGAGTCTGTACATCTCTGATCTGTCCCTCTCCTCTGCCCATCAGACTATCTGTCACTCATATAAATGCTGTTTGAATGTAGGTTCATGTGCATTTGCAGGCCAGATCTAAGCTCAAATAGTTGGCCTGTTAGGTCCAGGATGTCTTTTGTGATGGGAGGGGGGGAGCAGGAAGACCGCTAGGGTTCAGAGGAAGTGAGTGAATAAGGGCAGGGAGGGGAGAAGTGGAATGGACGAGAGAAACAAACAGTCGTTTAATACGAAATATTGAGGACAAACGGCAGCACACGTGAGAAACGACGAAAACATAAACAGTAAAATATAGGTTGCTATGTGAAAGAGCCTATTAAGTCTACAAGTGATGCCATCTACTTAAGATTCTACTTTAGAGGAAAGGTCATTTGAAGACAAGGTTGCTGTAATTCCCTTTGACATTTGTGGATGAGTTATGGGGGAAGTGTAGCATGTAAATCACCATGTTGCCAGTACTACTACTACTACTACGACACCTTCGAGTCCTTCAAGCTGCTCCATGGCCCGGGAGTAGCGAACGGCTCCGCGGACAGCAAGGGAAGCGTGGACACATAGAGATATTTACATACAGTCAGACAGACTTCCTGGCATTGTCAGCCTGAGAGCGTTGATGTCAGATCCACTCCTTCCTGTGCAGAAGGGAGAACGCCATGCGATGACAATGGGCCCAAAACAGGACAAAGAGGAAATGTTTAAATTTAGGCCCCCTTCTTCCACCATCTCCTCTCTTTCACGAATACGGAGTTCTGAAGCTGTTTAGTTTTGGTGAATTTCTTCAGTTTCCCTCCCCCTGAGCGCCCTCTCCCCATTGTGTTGTTTCAATGGAAGGATTTTCACATTCAACGTAAAATCCCAGAGGAAGATCAGCGAGTCGGACCAGAGTTCAGTCGATCACTTGTTTTCACCGATGATCCTTTACAAATTATTAGATGTATTCATTATAACATCCATCAGGCAAAAGTAGACAGACAGTAAAAGCAGCTTGACAGAGCTTCAACAATATGAGAAGTTGACTTGGTTTTTAATAAACTGATAAAAACAAGAGAAAAAAGTATAAAAATAGTACAAAAAAATACAGTGTATTTAAAGGACTGCTGCATATAATTATATCATATGACAGACATGTGTGTGTGTGTGCGTGCGTGCGTGCGTGTGTGTGTGTGTGTGTGTGTGTGTGTGTGTGTCTGTGTTGCTCCGTCTGCGTGTGAGAGCTTTATCACAAATCAGTGTGTCGGCGTCTGCAGGAGCTTTCGGGGCAAGAGTTCACCGGTCTGTCGCTAAACTCCGGGAGTTTCTCTCCACTCGGTGATAGCGGACGAAGAGTTTAGAGGCGAAAAAACACAAACACATGTGATCCGGCAGGGAGTCGCTGTCCGCCACAGAGCTCCAGCCTCACTCATGGATGTAAGTTAAGCCACTAAAAAGTCCGCCGGATAAGTTTAGCCGGTGTTAAAGGCGGAGTTTTTGTTGACTGTACGGAAAGCGGCGGCGATGCCTCTCTGACCGAGGGACGAGTTCTGGAGGTGAGTAACCGTCTTTTTTAGAAAGACACTTTATTGTTGTGTGGCTTTAAACAACGTTAGAGGCTGTCAGAGTTAAAGGGACTTTGGGCTCGTTCGCCAAACACGGTGAGTTTAAGGAAGCGTCAACGCCGAAGTGAATTTCACAAACTAATAAATTAGCTTAATAAAGAAGCTAAATGCAATTGACGCCATATTTAAAAACAAACGCCCCACTGTCACTTGTGTTCGTCACTTGTGTCACAAACCAAGTTGCTAAAGTTTTCTTGTCACGTTAAATTACACTGTTAATATTTAAATATTGTATTTAGATACTATAACGTGTATAGTATGGTAAAGTCATATTTACATGTTACAATAACTACATGCTAATAACATAATGTTAGCAGGATTGTATTTCTTGTGAGGTATTTTTTTTTATATCTTGGTTAGCATCCTTTGGTTCATTAATAGTAATATTCAATCAGCAAAAAGCCTATAAATTAAAGAAATTGTGCTGGGGCTAGCTTAATTGAAACACATCTCTGCTGAGGATCTCATGTAATATGTATGCCGAGGGGGGCCTCATTCGCACAGGATGCTTCCATACATTAAAGGGATGATGAAATGGGGAGTGATTAACAGCAGTGTTGCACAGCATCATTCTCCTCAGAAGGAGCTTATCTGAGCGATGATGATGTCACAGCCGGAGCAGGCCTGAAATAACCAGACATCTCTGTAGTGAGGGTTTCCATGACAACGCTGCCTCCCAGTTTAAATTGTGGATGGGGGACTGTGTCTGAAATAAGTACTCTATATGATATGGGCCAAATATGGTGGGAGGTAGTCGGTGGAGGTTTGCGTGTTGACTCATGGTATAAAACCTCTTGTCACAAAACGGGATCTCTAATTCTGTTTGTCGCCGTTCAAGTAGCTCAATATATCCATCACTCCTGATCATCTGACCTCATTGTTGCTCGCCAGCCGGTGAAATATCAAGCGTTGTGAATTAATTCATGTTATGGGACACGTCTACAGACATTCTGAACCAGTAAGAGTGATGCAAATAGAATAAATAAAAATGTGGTTTTGTTCCACCAGGTGTTCATGAGAGAGAGAGAGCGCCAAGACACCATGGTCATTGGAGCTGATAGCTGACACTGTGGAATGAAAGAGGATGGAGCAGATAGACAACCCTGCCCCTGAGAGCAACAACCCTAATGGGTTTGTCAACCGAGTGTTTAATGTTTCTCTGGATATGGAGAACGGGACCAGCAGTGTTTATATTCAGGAGACTGGGCGAGGGCCAGCTGAGGGGCAAGGAGAGGCCCAGGCTGCGTCTTTTCAGACCCCTGTCAAGGACAGACAAGAGGTCAACCGAAGGCCCCGAGCTACAGGGGGCATCTGGAAGATCTTGAACCGGAAAAGAGCAGCCTCTGAGCTGGAGCGAAGGCCTCACTCCATGATACTACTGGGGGAGTCTTCCATCCCTAAACTCTCATTTGCTGACAAAGTTCGCTCCTTTAAGAAGCTTAAATCCCCCTCAGTGTTCAGAGGGAAGACAGGGAAGCTTTCAACTGGAAAGTTCAGCAGCTCCTTGGTAGATGAGGAGACGTTCTGTCGAGACATTGGCACCCCACAACAGACCAGCAGGGGCACACTCGGCCCACTTAGACACCGTGGCAAGAGGCATTCATATGCTGGCTACACAGGAGAGTTTGACTGTTCGTTCGAGGACATTGACCTCACAGCTCCCATGGAAGAGCATCTTCCCACTGCAATAGTAGATAGTATGACTCAGAATGGTTTTAAGCCATCAGAGAGAGTCTCCTACACAAAAAGAAGCCACAACAATTCGACCAACTGTACTAAAACAACTGCTGGCTGTGAGGAACCCAGTGTTAAGGGTAGTCCTACTACCCACCAGGGTGCAGGAAGGAGGCATAAAGATGTGTGGAGTTACTTAAGGAGGATCTCTCTTCTGGGGAAAGCCAATCCGGTCTACACAGAGAGGAGCTTTGACTCTGAGCTGCATTTTATGGACAAGACAATGGACTCAGACTATGGCTCTGTAGACCTTGAGAATCTCAAAGACTTCCAACCACTGCCCCCGAAACAACCGGACATCAAGGGGCACTTCGGTGGGCTGTTCAAGTTTTTCAACAATGTAGCAGAAACGGCCAGAAAATGGCGGACACCATCTCGCTCCTTCTCTCCTCCAGAGGACGAGAGGACGCCAGTTAGCTCACCTCGAGCCCCACAGCGCACAGTGCACAACCTTCACAGTATGTCCGTGACACTCCACAGTGTAGGGCGTCCGAAATCTCCTCTTACCCCATCATCACCGTTGACCACTAAGTCCTCAAACTCCTGTAGCTTTGACAGCAAGGCTCCAGCACTTGTGACAGGCGAGGGATCGCCTAAGGTGGTCCTGAAAGCCTTTAGGGCATGCTCGGGATCTCAAACGGTCAATAGCCTTCAAACGTCTGAGAATACAGGTAATCATGTAGACAGAGTGACAAACCACGGGTCCATAACCATAGTAGAGAATCATACAGCCCACTCATTTCCCGACACAGAAGAAGGAGCTGAGGTTGAAAACAATCCATTAAACCACCCCTGTCAGGAGGAAAAGGTAACGGGACATACAGGAAATGAGCTGGATTCCAGGGATGCTCCACCTGACTCCCAGAGGATACAGGAAGTGAGTGTCCAATCACAACAAGGTGATAAAGAGAGCTCAACCAATAGCGTGCGGGCATCAAATTCCACAGAGGAGATATTTAAGGTATGTGACCTTAAATTTAAATGCGGCCACGTTCATTACCAGCTGGAGAATTTTAGTTGTTAAAGAAGTCTCAAATCTATGAATCTAAAAATCTGTTGTGTGTCTCTTTTGAAAACAACATTTTCATGTAAAATGTATCACAATTATGCCATAACTACATTCCATTGCAGGCCTTTTTCCACGCCATTAACATCGCCAGAGGCATGCATCATAGGCATGTATCATGTAATTGCTGCATAAATGTTCAAGACATCATTCATGTAACTGTTTTTAACCAGAGGCATTCGTTCACCTCTTAAAAACATTGTGAAAAGAGAATGCCAGTGACACCAAAAGCTGTTGCTCATTTTTTCGCATGATATTAACGCTAGGTGTGGTTCATTAACCGTCAGGGGGAAACAAAAACACCCACAACACCGTGCTGGGAGAACAGGAATATGGCACCTACTATATAGTTATCCTTTTGCCCCATCTGTTGGAGAGAGGAGGTAGTAGTAATTACAATGGTGGACAACGTTATGCTAGAGGAGTTTGTTCTTTCCCTCTCAGCCACCCTCATGTAGCGTGCAAGGAAACACTATTTCTAATGTAGCTGGCCGTGTGTGACTGCGGTAGCCCCTAGAGCACTGAGATGTCTGTGCATCATGACGGCACCCTTCCCTTCTCACTCCAGCGGAGGCATTAGTCATCTCCCTTCTAGTCACACCAACGAGTCAGGACATGTTAGGCCCAACTCTAATGACAGAATGAGATATGACATCTCAATAGTCAGCACACTTTCATAGGGGTTTATTATGCAAGGGCAAGTGCTGTTGAAATCTGTTTTAGGAAGCATGTTAATGTGCAGCCCCATTATAGTGGAGGAGATATGATGGCACTGCAAAAATCTCCCTTCCTAATCACCAGATGTTTACAAATGAAATCCGACTATCTAGTTATTTTCTTTCCTGTCTGAAATTTAACTGCTAGTAAAGGGCATTTCCACCTATTGTGTTTGCTCCTTTTCAAGCACTGTGATTATGAACATGAGCTCATTTCTAGTAGAAACGTTCTGGGATGAATTGTGAGATATATTTTGGTGAATCTTAGAGAAGACACTCTCTTCACCTCATGACATAGGAAATATGTTGTTGCACCTCTATTTGGGCCAAAATGCTGAGAAACTGTGCCAATCACAGCTGTGTGAGCAGATTGCCAGCCAGACAGCCTGCAGTGTAAGACTGCCGGAGCCAGCCATGCCCCACTCAAGCACAAAGAAGACCTCTGTACCTCAGAAGCGTCTGCGCCCTCGCCCAGCTTCAATGGTATTGGATCTGCAAAGGCCCAACCCAGACCGGGAGGTCTACAACCATTATAGTGACGTTGGCTCACTGTGCCGGCGGAGACCGAGGCCTACTCCCACCATGCAACAGTCACTGGGGCACGGACGGACGGCTGCTCGTTCCAGGCCTTGCTCTGTCATAGAAACCAGTGTTACTAGGGACACGCAGCACCCCAGAGTAAGATGGCAAAGAAACACAGATACACACAATCACTAAAATTAAACTTAAAAAATGTTGAATAAGCAGTCCCATAAATATACCGGCAAACACAGTAGATTCAATTAGATATGGCACATCCTGCTCAAAATGGGAGGCGGCGTCTCACTTATAGTCTCCACCAACTTCCTGATAAATATAGCACCTGACCATAATGAATCAAACACACTGCAGACGTTGAAGGGCAGCCCAGTACTAACCCAGTATTTATACACCACTCACTGGAAGCTGCAACAATGCATGCATGCTCTGCCCCATTTATAGAGGCCTATATTTCTGGATGCTGCTTTTCCTTCAGCTCACCTCCCCCTCTCACTCTTTTACTTCTCTTTCTCTTGCGTACTCCCTTACTTTCCTTCTTTCTTTCTCTTTGTGGCTTCTCCCTCTCCCTCCCTCACTCTCAGTATTTCTCTGTGGCCAATTTTCTGCCTCATCGCTCCCATAAGCTCTACTTCTCATTGCCCTAACTCAGAGTCAGTTCATTTTAACCTTAGAGACCGCCTGGTTGGCATGATGTATAGTATCATGGCTTGCTGCAGGACATGCACACCAGCCAATGCACCACAATAGACTTGCTGGATGTAAAATTGAATTCATTGCAAAAAAGGGTAAAATTGAGTAAGTGAGATTTTTGTAACATGAGTGGTAGGGGAGTGTGTGGTGTGTTCAACATTGTGAGAGTGAGTGTGTGCATCAGAACAGCACATTATGGAATATAGGAGTTGTCCTAACTTCTGAGTACCCTATAGGCCTTGTCTCGCCCTCCGGGTGTGTCACCGTTAGAGCCTCCACTGAGGGCATCGCTCCAGCGGTGTCGCTCCCTACCTCTTCCCCCGAGCACTCTCACTGCCTTGGCTCTGTTCCTGCCTCATTCAGGTACCACTGTTGATCTGCATTATGCATGTAGACTGTTGAATTGTATTTGTTTGTTGAATCAATAATTTTTCTCTTGCCTGCCTGCATGTCTAGCAGACATGGGTCAGTCATCATCGTCAGTCCGTCTGCGATCTGGAGACTCTGGGAGCTGCAGGAGGAGGAGGCTTCTAAGACCTGGTTCAGAGCCACTGCAGGTCAACATTGTGAGTCAAACACATCCCTCATGATGACACATTTAAGGACCCTAAACAGATATAACAAAAATACTGTTACTACTGTATGTACGATACAAAGTACCTGTGGTTTATCTGATAGAGATTTACGCTGATGGGAGAGATTAAAATGTATAATTGAGATTGAATATGACGGACAAATAACCTCTCACTCCTACTGGTAATATGAAGATGACAAGGCACCGGTCAATGTTTCATTAGATAATGAAGGAACTGATCCGTGAAGATGGTGACCATGTGGATTAATGTCATCCAATACTCTCAGACCATTAGTCATCAAGAACTAGTCACCCAACATTTCAGATACATTTTTTTTTTAAATTGACAGCGGGCATGCACAGCAATGAATTTCACAGCAGACAGAGGAATGTCATTTAAGTGCATCGTAAAACTATACACATATTTACAGATTTTGCTTGGTTCTAGTGCAATTGCAGTTTACGGGATGGGGGATAACATTTGAACTTATAATTCTTTGCACAACCGTGAAGTTTATTTGTATCTAATACTGGGCTTTCCAAATCTAAGTTTTTTCTTTTTAGTACAGAATTCCTTCTTTATTGTTTCTCTTCTTCGCAGTAGTAGTGGAATAATCTTTTGGAAGGCATCTACTTGCTTTGTTCATTGGAGCACAGCCTGTGCAAACTGTGTTTCAAAGTTTATCTGAGCACCTGACTATTGTTTTGTGACGGGCATGAAGAATCCGTACAATCGTTTCTATTTAACCTGATGTACTGGAATCTGGGAAAAGTGCAACATCTCTGTCAGTTGAATAAAATTTGCTCCAGAGTACGTCAGAGTAATACAACCAGGCATTACAGAATCCCTTTCTTTGATGTTCAACCTGCCTCGGGGGATTGTCATGGAAGGAGATGCAGAGTTTCTCTCAACACTACCCTGATTGGTTGTGAACATTTCTGGGTCTCTGTCCAGCATCTATAACTAGAGAATGTAAATCACAGGGTTCATCACTACTTGCATTATTACTTATCACACCGAACTAGTAACACATGCAAAGCTTCCTCCACGATGCAGTCTTTTCTTTGATTGCACATACATATAAATGATCTACAATTTAAGAATGGATGTGCATGTTGTCTAAAAGATATGAGGCACAGCTCATGTTACCAAAGGACTCCAATGAATTGAAACATATCTAAAGTGATTATACATTTGTTTCATATTAAGCATCCGAAGTACAATAACTAGTCCAATTTCCCGAGACAGATGTTGTCTTCAAATTTTTTTCAATTACAAGCTCTGTGCTTTGAGACCTCGTGCCTCTTTGCATTGAAATGCGGAAAACGGTCTCAGTGAAAACATGTTACGATTGCAATTTAACTTTTCCTTGCCAGTCTAAATAGTGTTTGTGAGCTGCTGAACAATGTTGCCATGACACTCGCTGGCTCCCGTTCATCTTCATGCTTCTATCTTTAGGCAGCCTTTTTAAGCGTGAGCTAAAAGGAGAAAGTGTGTGGGTGAGAGAGAAAATAGGGGGTGGGAGAGAGACAGCGAGGGGAAGAGAGAAGCTCCCTTTGTATGTGCACTTTTGTGTCAATGCCCTCCTCTGGGGTAGGGACATAACACTGGAAGTGGCCTGTGTGTTTGAATGGGGAGGGATGTTCACGTGTCTGGGCTGAAATGTGCGGTTGGATGACTGCATCTTGAGTATGGAGGCAGCTACATATTATATGTTTACATACATGCAGATTATGACATAACATGGAAACACGGCTATAGTTCACTCACAAGTGCAGACAGTAGTTCAACAAGATGTTTGTGTTGTTTATTTTCTGGTTAGTCATACATTGTATTGGGTTTGGATCTCATGTCAGGCTTGTATCTGTTTGTGATACCGAGCAGTGCATGTTACAGTCTTCCTTTTAGGATGACTACTAGAGCCTAGAGGCCGCAGGCAGAGAGAAAGCATTCTCACTGCAGTGGATTAACTGCTAATGCTGACGCCTCTTTTCTTCCTTTCATTTAAATGGATTTCTCCCAAAGCCACTGCCCTCTCCTCTCCTCTCCTCTCCTCTCCTCTCCTCTCCTCTCCTCTCCTCTCCTCCCCAGTAAATATGTCTTCATTAATTCCTATGCAGATTTGGGGAGAGTTTGCTGTGTGTTACTAATGTGGCGCCCGAAGCGCTACTGTCAACTTGTCAAAAAGGCCTTCACACATATTAAGGATTTCACCAGAAAGTTTGGGCCAACCTGGCTATGTCTGGTCATAATCATATTACGCAATGCTATCTATTAATTATGAACGCATGAGGCAGCTTGCCTTATGTTAGTTGGGCAAATAGTAGGGCAGTGATAAAACAGGAGAATGTAGAGCTGTGGGATTACTTACCCACACACACACTGGGGGGACCAGTTAATTTCGCAACTTGCACACATGTAGATTTATGTTTTGATCTGCAGCCTAAGCCTCAGCCTCAATGATACACCCTCTTCACAACGCTCTCTCACACACACACATACACAGTCTTTACATGCTCTTCTGATGTATTCAGTATTCACTCTGTCAGGATGTATGAGTCATTACATTGACAACTTCATTATTTTGAGAGGAATGAAAAGCACTGGCTTGTGATATCTCTGTCAAACACACTGTGAATGGGTAGCATTTGTTTCAACCCGGGGCATTATTTTATGGCCCGTCGAAGAGACAATGTGAGGATGTCTTCCACAAATAACGGCGCGTATGTGCAGTCCAGGCTGAGCCACAGGCAACCTATAATCCTTTATCTGTGTTAATTCAACGCCATTCCTCTGCCATGGTACAGGCACATATCCGCTGTGACTTACTGAAACCACCAGCTAATACTGTTAAAGGACACGGTTGGCTTCGATAATATAGTGGTGCTGCTGACAGCAGGTGGCCTTGCCCTTGTGTTTTTTAAGGAATGAGTTTCCTGCCTTGTCAGGTGTGCACATGTGTGCGTTATTGTCGGTGCATGCATAAGTGTTAGGCACCTTGCTTATGGTTCGTGTATTTGTGTGCGTTAGGGAGGGAGACAGATGCTCAGGGCCCTTTCTCTTATATAACTGTTGAGAGGGTTTCCTGTCCTCCCTACAAAAACCATTCCCCCTTTTATTTCAGGTGGCTGCATGTTCCCATGGACAGGAGGAACATTGCTGTGTGTTCATGCTCTGACTCACTGGTGTATCCTGTTTTACAGTATCTCCCTATTATAGTTTGTATTCTGTCAGTTCATGCATGTCTGTGCAGGTACAGATATGTGTCGATGCTTCGTTATTGCACGTTCTGTTTTGTTCCCCATCAGGGTCATTATTCATATCCTTCAGTCATTACAGGAACTCTGTCATGCTGCTGTCACAGTAGGACAGTGGCCATATATTGAAGAAGGTGTCACAACATGCAGGGTCTTTTATGAGACTTTTAACGCCTAAGGCACTCCAGTGCTTGTTATCCAGCATCGGTTGTATAATTTGTCATATTGATATTACACACAGTCATCAGCTTCTATGTATGTGTTATAGACAATGTCTATTTTAATGGCTTTCCGACAGATTGACATTAGGGATTAAGGCTTTTTTTTCATCACCTGTGGCAGGTAATAAGATGACTCCATGATATCTGACAGCACCATCTCAGAATAGAGACTCTCTGGCTATAATGGGTTACAGTTGTCATTCAGAGTGTATGGACCTTTTCATGTGTCTATTAATTCCATAGACATTCATTGTGGCCATGCTTATGTTTTACAATGTAAACAACTACGATACTACTACAATAAACAACTACAACAGCCTCAAATCATATATTTACAATCTATTTACTTAGTGATAATGAAGTAAATTGCATCGTAGAGAGGAGGCTGTGTGGCCCACGTCTTATGTTTAGTGGACATGCAAAGCAACTCAAAATTGTTGTCTTCAGTCGAGT